>JAPMUY010000219.1:0-10000 GCA_026901105.3 Galaxias olidus | reverse complement strand
CTTTCTTCCCGTTTTTTGGTACGTTGCCGTTTGTTCTGGACTGGGTCCTTGCTGCTTCTTTCTCCTCACCTATGCTTTCCACAAGTTTTTTTGACGACGTTGCTTCTCACGCGAACCTTGGCGCAGCTGTTCACGTTGTATCACCAAGGAGACCTCTTCACCCCTGACATCAGAACAAAAAGTGCTAACAACACACACACGCGCGCGCACACGCACCCACGCACGTACGTGCGCGCGCACACTCCATCTCCCAGCGCACACACACATGCACATGTCCACACGCCTACCCCCTTTCACACAGGCCAGCACATATGTGAGCTGGCTCCAACGCTAACACACACACACACACACACACACACACACACACACACACACACACACACACACCCCTTGTTCCCACGTACCCTTTGGCCTCCTCTCACCGGCCCCACAAGGACACGGTGAATTTAGGGCATCAAATTAGAAAGAGAGAGAGGGAAAAGAAAAGAGGGTAATGCTCAGAGCACAGACGCTTTGCATGTCTGTTTTTCTCTTTGGTTCCTCCGTCTAAACACACACACATGCCTTGTCATAAATCCATATCAATATAACAGAAAAGGCCGTTTTCTCTCTGCTTTGTGAATCACAATGGTTTTTCGATCATACGATCGCTTCTGAACAAACACTATTGGCAGACGGAACGGAGCAAAAATGGACCAGGGAATCTGTGAACCATGTGGGACAAAACAGGCTGTTCGGTTCCGTAGGAACCCACTTCCAGAGAACGCGAGGGAGAAAGGCAGGCAGGGGGGACCAGGTCCAATCTCTTTGCCCCAGTGGGTCTGTTGGGAAACAGGGAATAAGGAAAACCATGTGTGTGGGTGAAGCCAGCCTAACGTGTCTCTCATGGCATACACAAGAGATAATCCTCGTCGCGCTGCACTCCTTACAACAACAACAAGTAAACCCTATGTTAATGTCAACAAATAGGACTATTACTCTGCTTTGATTGCTTCGTGTGAAACATGAAGTAAAACTG
This sequence comes from Galaxias olidus, assembly GCA_026901105.3. Lineage (NCBI taxonomy): Eukaryota > Metazoa > Chordata > Actinopteri > Galaxiiformes > Galaxiidae > Galaxias > Galaxias olidus. The sequence continues at coordinate 8,982 of JAPMUY010000219.1, read as the reverse complement.
ACCCTATTAATTGTAATTATTATTATAATTATTATTTTGAATAACATTATTATTGTTTTATTTAATGAAATATGAGGCATAAAGGTAGTCAGGGCTGCGGCTAACACAAATTCTTCCTCATATCGCATCTAAGATGGACAATTAATCAGAGAACATCCGTCATTTCATTCAAACGCATTTTACATAATTCGTCTCTCTCGGGGCCCTAACCGATGTCCCCCCTCGATTCCCTAGGTGATGGGTCTGCTGAACCCAGGAGGAGTGCCCCACCAGCCCCAGAGTGACTTCGCCCTCTCCCCTCTGACCGGAGGCCTGGAGCCGGGGAGCGGCATGGCGGCCAGCTGCCACGGCTCCCAGCGCCTGGAGGCCCTGCCCGGCCTCACCAGCATGCCCACCCTGCCCAGCTCCCAGTCCTACTGCCCACCCACCTACAGCTCGCCGGCCTACGCCGTGGACCACCACCCCTCCTACCAGTACGGCCAGTACGGCCAGAGCAAGGTAGGCACGGCGCTCCACCTAAAGCCACGTCCTCCAAACGCATTCGTCATCCTAGCGGCTCATTGATTCTGCTCCCCTCTTGGCTACACCCCCATTTTTGATTAGTACGAGAAGACGTGTTCCCCAGCTCCTCCGCTCCGACCTCACCTAGCGTTTTTGATTTCGGGGCTCCGAGACCACGTTAATTGTGAGGGTCCGGGCTGATGAGAGAGCTACTCAAATCACGGGGCGGCCAGCTGCGATTACATGTGTGTTGGAGAAGCACGGCGGGCGGGTCACTTCAGCTTACATTAGCATTAGCCAGTGGGACAGCCACGTGGCTGGACCTGGAGCGCTCGCGTGTCAACGCCTTACCACCACTGCCTGAAAAAAACAAAAAACACACACACACACACACACACACACACACACACACACACACACACACACACACACACACACACACACACACACACACACACACACACTGCCCTTTCACGACCCCATGTGATGAGCTTGCCCATCATTACCCAGGCTCGCTCACCTAGCCATGTAATGACCTCCAGTGTAACACAGACACCGACCCAAATCAAAGGAGCGCGGCCTCCCCCCAAAAGCATGTTTTGACAGGCGGGGAGTGGGTGTGGGGCGGAGGGGGCTGAGTATAGGTACACTACCACATGTTGACTGGCCCATCAGTGGCCATCTTGAGGTCGTTAATTTAGTCAGTCCTGGAAGGGACCCACGTGCAGCCGGTGGGGGTGGGGGTAACGGGTGCATGCGGGTGCAGGACGTTGGGGGTAGAACGTTCCTGAACGGGGAGAGCGATCGTGGCCCTTGGCAGACCAGGATTAGAACCATGTGTCCCCGCCGAGGTCAGATGAAGACTTGTTATTGATCGGCGGCCAAGACACAGGCCAACGGCGGTCTGGTAGAATAGGCTAGGCTGCCGCATCCTTACCTTCATTACCAGCCATGATCTGACGTTAACCCTTCCCATCCATTCTGTGCTCTTAAACACATCCAGCACATTTAACCTGCGGGATCGACCCAACATTACAGCTGTATAGCGCCCATCCTCTGTTTAGCCACTAAGACTGACACAGCATGTTACCCTGACACGTAACCTTCCTAACCCCCTCTCTCTCTCTCTCTCTCACTCTCTCATTCTCTCTCTCTCTCCCCCCCTCCGTACAGGTACCTTTCATTATCTGAAGCCCCAACATCGCACGAGCGGAGGACTTCTCCCAGTCACCCTGACAGTCAACTCCGGAGCCCGCACATTTTCTCCCCGATCCACCTTTCTGCCAGAGCCCCACCCCCCCCCCAGCCCCCCGCCCGGTCCTCAAACCGCACCCCCCCCCCCCCCCGACCGGAGGAGAAAAGGACCAGGGGGAGGGGAAGGGGGGGGGGGGGTGCGGTTTGAGGACCTGAAGGTTGGGCTGGGGTGGGGGTGGGGGAGACTTGACGGGGGATAATCAGGACCAAAGGGGCAGCCTCTCCAGTTACCTGGCGCTCGCTTTGCTTGCGCTCCGCGTCATGCTCCGAGGACCGAGCACGCCGCGTTCTCCATGCTTGGAGGGAAAAAGAAAGAGGAGAATGGGAGGAGGAGGAGGAGGAGGAGGAGGAGGAGGCAGAAAGACTCGAGGGGGAATAGAGAAAAAAAAAATCCTAAATAAATTCAAGATTCTGTATTAGATTTTTGTAATAAGTGGCAGAGATGCAAGTTGGAGCAGACTTGCAAGACGTTTTTTTTTTCCCTTTCATGTGCTTTCGGGGAGGAAGGTTTTCGGGCACAATCTGGGGGGCTGTGGTTACCGAAGGACTCTCTGACACCCCCCATGCTCCTCCAGCCGAAGGGTTTCTCACTGCGTCTTAGGGATATGTCAGTAACTGGACGTTAGTTTGATTGTCATCAATGGAAATGGTTGCAGATGAAGGAACACTGCAGTGCAAGATAAACAAAAAACACACACAGAGAGAAACTACTGCAACCCAAAGAAAGTGCAATACATTCATACCTCAGATTAAATTAATTGACACAGGAAAAAAAAATATTGTGACTATGTTATCAAATAAGTGTTCTCTCTTTTTTTTATTCTTTTTTTTTTAAAAAGCACATTCCTAATTTGCAATTATGTATGTTTTGGTCACTTACAAGCAGGAGATCCGGTTCAGTAATATTGTTATGTCACGAAGCCAAATATTAGCATTTTGTTTGTGCCCGTCAGTCCAACATGATATGCTTTTGTGTGTAAATGGAAATTCCACATAAGGTCACAAAGTAGAGGAGTTACATTTCTTATTTATTCAGTGTTACTCAGAAGCTGTCCATTCATATCACTTAATGAAGCACTCTGTGGTGCTTCCATAGTCTTAAACAATTATGAGCATTGCAGTACACAATGTCATTTTCTATGCCTATGTTGTATAAACTTATAATTTTCATTTATGACTGCATAAATTGATTTTGTTGTAATATGTTTTGTGTCAAATGCAGCACTATTTACTATTTATAATAAACTATATAAAAATGTAAATTTTGAGCGTTGCATTTTTTACAGTCCATCACAATCGTTGACACATTTTTTCATCAGAAAAAGTCCCATGATTCAGCATGCCCACATTAGATTAATGGAGAAATGATCGGAGACAGGAACTATGGTCAACAGGGCTCTGACTCACACAAGACCACATACCAACTGGCTCACACTGGACGGCTTCCCGGGGGAAAACATTAGCTATTTTTACCAGTAATTAGACAAGAGCACTCTTTTTTTTTTTTTTTTTTTTTGGGTCTTAATTATTTATGGATTTCCGCCTTGCTTTCAAACATGAGAACTTTGTTTTAAGCCTCAGCGTCTCAAAATAATAGTTTCATTCTCAAACACATGTTGCGGGGATGTATTTGGGGAAACATGCTGTTTTCAAAGATAAAAAAGTCAAAGATCCTCCTCATCCTCCTCCTTTTCTCCCTGTCGAGAACCACAGAAACTAAGTGAAGCCAGCGTGTCTTATTGTGACGTGCCTCTCATGAGTTGGGAACTCAGCTGTGCGCACTGGGCCGACTTTGAAGAGCACGCACACTCATTCATAAATCCTCCGTTCATAAACACTGCTCTCTGACAAATTCCTGCTCCCCGGGGGACCCTTGGCACCCCGTTGATGAGCATAGCAGAGCACCTGTAAACGATATGGACACACCGGCCCCACAGACATCACTGTGGCACATCACTCAGTGCCACCGTCTCTCCAGGGTTCAGGGGTTAGCCGAGCTCCACGGCCCCCGTCGCCTTGCAGAAACAAAAACACAACTCATCCCCCTGTTGGCTCACACTTCACAAGTTATTGATATCGCCGGTGAGTTTTTATCACTCCCCTCTGTCTCTCTCTCTCTCTCCTGGGGCACGAGGGGATCAGGTGCCAGCAGCTGCCCATGTCATTCTCCTCCGATGAATGTTGGTGTGTTTTTAAACCAGTTACAAGGGGAAATGTTCATCTATATGCCTGGTTTTGGTTTGTATCTCTATCTAAACACAGGTTTGTTAATGTGTAGGAAGTCATGGTCGTATTTGTGGGCAAGTGACTGTGTGTCTGTGTTTGTTTGGCGTGTCCAAGGTAAATAATTAGTTCAAGGCACGATCAGGTTGCACTATTTTCTTAGTGCTCGGCTGACTCTTTTCTACAAGTGCTCAACTCGTAGAACACAATAGGCTCAGAAGCCAAAGGCTGGCTGTGGAATGGAGTGTCACTCAAGCAGCAACACACTGGAGACAACTTAACCTCTGACCCCTGCACTCTTTGAAATGGGAAGACTCCTTGACCGGAGCTGACAACAACCAGTCTTCACAGTCTCCCAGCGCCCCAATTGAAAGTGAGAGAAGGAGACTAAAACTGGAAAAAAATGTCAATGGGAAAAGCTTTCTTAAAGGGAAAAAGTAAAGGGAATATTCCGTTGCCAAATAATGATCTGACGTTATCTTTCTTTAAAGTAGATTCAGGGGAACAAAATTAAGGAAACTTTAGGATAACTTAGCTAAACGTTCCTATATTGTGCTTGTAACTTGGTGTTTTGTAAACAGGTCTCTGGCATTGTTTTGTCCTGTGGCACTTTGCACAATCATTAGGTTGGCCATGGGGAGGGTGCTGCGCTGGACCTTATCTTTGAAATGTCTTCTTATCCAGGCTCACAACATGCCTTTCCAAAAGTAGTACTGGGACTCTGTGGCGGACACACACCGCTTCGCTAGCGTCTGCACTCCTCTCCTAAAAGCCTCGGCTCTGCGTTTGCATTTACTGCATTGTCTTCATCTCTCAATCCCTTCTCATTATGCTCAGCATGAATCGGACTGTCCTCCTTGCCCTGCTCTTTAAGTGTGAACAGATCCTTCAGGAGCGAGAGGAAGAAGAGGAAGGTACCAACGGGGAAACCATGCCAAACGGCACCAGGTCCAGCCCTGTGTCTGGTGCCGACCCCACCCCCGCTGCTCTGGACCCCAGGAAGACCTACGACAACGCCTACTTCTACATTCTGTTTGTCATGTTCTTTTACTCGTTCCTGGTCCTCACCCTCTTCAAAAAGTTCCTTCACCACGACGGGGTCGAGGCGGACCCACGCAGCGAGTTCATGGACGTAGAGACCGCGTTGGAGCACAAACTCCACGCAGGCCCCATGTCGGACACGTTTGACTTTGAAGAGGAGAGCAGCCTTTAAGCTCCAGGCTGGCTGAGGAGAAGGAGGGAGGGTATGAACGCATGGGGGGATGTTTTGACAGTCACCAAGCCAGGAAAATGTCAACGTAGACTATCCGACCATCCGAGGCAGACCTGCTAGTGATTTCGCTTAATGCCATTTTTTTTGGGGGGGGGGGGGTCTTTCCCATTCAATTTGAAAATCAGAGCTCAGAATGGCATGAGGAGGAAAGGGGAAGGCTGCCTCTGATGATCTTTGAGTGGGGTGGACAGAGGGGGAGCCGTGGGTCAACGAGAGGCCGAAGTCTCCTCATGTGAGGCCCAATCAGGATCAATAACACCAGGGTCGGGGAACCAGCGCACGCCATGGGGAAACATCAAGGATACCTCCACAGATTTCAAGCGTGGACAGCATGGACATGATGTGTGTGTGTGTGTGTGTGTGTGTGTGTGTCTAAAAAGGAGACTTTAGCGGCAATTCGCCATGATTGTGTTTTCATTCATCCTTTGCAAGGTACATTCCTATTTTATGAAATCTTTACATAACAAAAGTATTTTAAAATATAGTAACAATTTGCCATGTAAGGTCATAAAATATAATTTTTCATGAAGCATATATGTCAAAAGCTCATTAGCCAGGTAAAAAGAGCGAAGAAAAGGAAAAACAGAAAACTTGGAAATCATAAATTGTTTATAAATGAATATGGAAAAAATTTATAATTTGCCAGCCTGGAGCCAATGACAGAAGGACATTCCAATGCCATTACTTTGCAATTGATCTTCTGGGACTGCAGAGTGAAAGGGATGGTTTGATTCAACCCCTGGGTGACCCTGTCTCTGAGTTTTCGCACAGAAACGTGAACCCAATAGTTTATATGGCCTAAATATTTGCATAAATGCACTGCACGTTTAGCAGTGATCATAATTAGACACACTTGTGATCTTCACCACGCACGACCATAAAGAAGAGAGTAAAATCTTCATCAAATCAAATATATTTGTATAGTACATTTCATACACAAATGCAATTAAATGTGCTTCACACAAGGCAAGCATAAAACACTTTTTTATATTAAATTTTAAAATAGAGAAATACAACTGTTAAGAAGGAACAATCGCGCCAAACGCAATAGAGAAGAGAACCTAGACGTTTTTAATCTATATTTAAAATCAGGCTAGGAGCGAGTCTCAGATCTTCCAGAAGTTGGTTCCAGCTATTTGTTGCATAGTAAGTAAACGCTGATTCACCTTTTTTAGTTTTTACTCTGGGGACGGTTAGCAGACTTGTTCCAGATGACCTGAGGGGTCTAGAAGGTTCATGTTGTATTAGCATGTCGGTAATGTATTTTGGCCTCAGATTATTTAGTGACTGTAAGGTGAGCAACAATCAACTATCTGACACACAGGGAGCCATTGTAGTGTTTTGAGAAATGGAGTAATACGATCATATTTTTTGGTCTTTGTTAAAACTCTAGCCGCAGCATTCTGAGTCTGCAGTCGTCCATCAACATCAATATCTTGATTAATTGGCTAAGCTAGCCTGGAACTATTAAAAAAGTATAAACGTATCCTTGATTAGGCCTACTCCTGAACAACACCACCAGTCTTCTTCCTTACAATCTCGACATTTGTACTAATTGTAAACTTTCTTGAGTACTGGCAATTCGTTTCGTTTGACCATAAGGCTGGTTCGAAAGGGGAATAACATCTCAGGTCAAAGGTAGGATTCCTGGGTCAGGAGGAGTCAGGGTAAGGCTGCTGGTCTAATTCGATCTATCCGCCATAGTATGCGGTTGCGCATGCTGAACCAACGGTTACCGGCCCCTTGGGCAGTGGAATTCGTTTCCTCTTCTCTTTTCGTAATTCGATTTAAGTCGTTCTCCTCCTGCCTCCTTGAAGTTTGAGGTCACCTTATTAGAAGGCAGCATTACAACACCTCTGTGTTTTGCCACAATACACTGACCTAAACCTCATGATTTTATCTAATAATTTTGACTCCTCATTTTGGTTAAATTAGTTAATTAAAGGACCGGCAAAGTACTTCAGGGATTTTTAAGTTGTTATACAAACACAGCCAAGGAAGTAATCTGAAATGTATCTTAATTCATAATTATGACCTACGTTTTTGAAGGCCTATGAAAGTGTATTGAATTTGTAATTGTAAAATACACATTTGAAACAAACAATTTTCTGAGATTTTTTTTTAATTTGGCACATTCAATTGCCGATTCAAAGGTCGGTGCTGCCCCACTGTGGAGCTTTCAAGTGTAGCATAATAGGGCGTTTATAGTAAGACATATAGCCCATAATATTAATGAGGCCATAAGATTGGATAGAATAGGTTGTAAAGATTGCATTAAATTGTTAGCTGGTATTTGTGGGTCGCGTGGATAAGACTGATATTTCTGACCCTCAGTTGTGGGTTGAACTGTATTTAGAGGCCTGGACTTGGGCTACAAACTGGAAAGAGAGAAAAGCGTATCCAAACAATTACAGTTTACTGTAACTCCATATGGCAGGATTCCCTGTTATCATGCATTTTTGTGTGTTTCGAAAATTCTTAAAAAAGGCTTACTTAATGAGCTATGATGCTTTTTTGTTGCTCATACTGTCAAGCCTTGAGAAACGCTTTCTTTGGCATATCCTTTTCAGTATGAATAGAAACTTTACTTTTTAGAAAGCCCTGTAACTGTATGGATATCAAAAAGGGCTAGAAATCCCCATCATGCATGTTTAAAAGGAATGTGTTAATATGCAACCATTTAATTTAACAACTTTTGAATCTAAATACCGGTATTAATCAATGCTTTCTTTGCTCAATTACATTTTGGTAGTTGTTATAGTCCCAATGAATTCCACATTAGGGGTATACTTTTCTCAAGAAAAAGCAATACACTTGAATTTGTGGCACACACAGTTTCAGTTTCTCCTGTTTTATATATATGTCTAAGTTAGTTAGCAGACTTTAGACTTTTTTATTAGTCCAATATTTGCTTGTTAAAACAAGGTTTAAGTGTTGAAAACTCCAACTTAGAAATGTCCTGAACATCATACAAAATATATTATATGTTTATGAATTATTTATAACCATGTGTGTACTGTATATATTGCTTTAGCAATTTAATGTTTTTTTTTTAGGTTTATCTTTATTTTCTCTTTTTTTTATTATAGATGTATTGCACTGTAAAATTTATTTTTGTAATACATACAAATAATTGTAAACTTGCCATTTAAACATTTATTTGAAAACAAATTTGAACAGGGATTGATTTTCCTTAATTTGCATTCTTTTGATTGCAAGATTGTAGGTCATTTAATTACCATTAACATACAAACGTTGACCATTACAGTAGTAATAGTTGAGTAATAATAACCATACAATTCAAGCGATTTTACAGTTCACATGTAGACATAATACCATTCGATTTTTGGGATGGTGCAATATTGAAACCTTTAATATTGTGCTAAAGAACCATTTAAAGTTTTAGTATGGGGCTATATAAAACCATTTCGTTTTTGTTATATGAGCCAACGAAGAACCTTTTGGGGTTTTAAAACAGTGCCAAATATAAGCATTTGTAGTCTCAATGTGGTTCTTTATGGAATCATTTTGGGCTTGCGTTTGGTGCTGTATGGAACCATTGTAGTCTCAATGTGGTTCTTTATGGAATCATTTTGGGCTTGCATTTGGTGCTGTATGGAACCATTGGAGATACAAATATAGGGCCACATGGAACCATGTCAGAACATTTTATAGAACTAAGTATATCCGTATGTGTTTATTCATATTTCACAAGTTAAGAATCCTTTCAT
>JAPMUY010000217.1:0-14651 GCA_026901105.3 Galaxias olidus | reverse complement strand
TCAGGTAAGAGGGTCACCAGGGGTCACCAAGGTTTAAGGTTAGGGTCACCACATCATCACTCTGTCCTACGCCTTCAGGTAACGAGGGGTCACCAGGAGGTCACGGGGTCTGATTTTTTTCTTTGTCTGTTTCTTCCTGTGCTTTGTACACGGTCTCTCTCTCTCTTTCTCTCTATGTCTCTCTGTCTTTCTCGCTCTCTCTTTCTCTCTGTCTCTCTCTCTGTCTCTCTCTTTCTCTTTCTCTCTGTCTCTCTCTCCTTCTCCCTCTCTGTCTCTCTCAATGTCTCTCTGTCTCTGTAGGTACCACAACATAGGCCTGCTGGTGTTGTTCCTCCATGACATCAACGATGTGCAGCTGGAGTTCACCAAGCTTAACGTCTACCTAAAGAGTCGGGGGGGCGGCTACCACCTCCTCAACGACATGCTGTCTAACCTGGGCTCCGTTAGCTTCAGCATCACCTGGTGAGTACAGCCTGACCCCTGACCCTGACCCTACAACATACTGTCAAACCGGGGCTCCGTTAGCTTCAGCATCACCTGGTGAGTACAGCGTGACCCCTGACCCTGACCCTAACCCTACGACATGCTGTCTAACGTGGGCTCCGTCATCTTCAGCATCACCTGGTGAGTACAGCCTGACCCCTGACCCCTGACCCTAACCCTACGACATGCTATCTAACGTGGGCTCCGTCAGCTTCAGCATCACCTGGTGAGTACAGCCTGACCCCTGACCCTAACCCTACGACATGCTGTCAAAACTGGGCTCCGTTAGCTTCAGCATCACCTGGTGAGTACAGCCTGAACCCTGACCCTGACCCTAACCCTACGACATGCTGTCTGACGTTGGCTCCGTCAGCTTCAGCATCACCTGGTGAGTACAGCCTGACCCCTGACCCTAACCCTACGACATGCTGTCAAAACTGGGCTCCGTTAGCTTCAGCATCACCTGGTGAGTACAGCCTGAACCCTGACCCTGACCTTAACCCTACGACATGCTGTCTGACGTTGGCTCCGTCAGCTTCTATATATACATGTATATACTGCCTCTACATGTCTCTTTCACTCTCTCTCTCCCTTTCTCTCTCTTTCTCTCTCTTTCTCTCTCTCTCTCACTCTCACTCACTCTCCCTGTTCTTAACAATTTTTCTCTTATGCACTTGCTCTGTGTGTGTGTGTGTGTGTGTGTGTGTGTGTGTGTGTGTGTGTAGGTTCTGGTTCCGACTGTACTGGTTCCCTCTGAAGGCGTTGTACGCCACCAGTGTGTCCAGTCTGCAGTCCGTCCCAAACATCCCCTTCTACTTCTTCTTCAACGCGCTGCTCTTCACTCTGCTGCTGATGAACATCTACTGGTTCATGGTGAGTAAATAGATAATAAACATCTACTGGTTCATGGTGAGTAAATAGATAATAAACATCTACTGGTTCATGGTGAGTAAATAGATAATAAACATCTACTGGTTCATGGTGAGGATATAGAGAAACATCTACTGGTTCATGGTGAGTAAATAGATAATAAACATCTACTGGTTCATGTTGAGTAAATAGATAATAAACATCTACTGGTTCATGGTGAGTAAATAGATAATAAACATCTACTGGTTCATGGTGAGGAAATAGATAATAAACATCTACTGGTTCATGTTGAGGATATAGAGAAACATCTACTGGTTCATGTTGAGGATATAGAGAAACATCTACTGGTTCATGTTGAGGATATAGAGAAACATCTACTGGTTCATGTTGAGGATATAGAGAAACATCTACTGGTTCATGTTGAGGATATAGAGAAACATCTACTGGTTCATGTTGAGTAAATAGATAATAAACATCTACTGGTTCATGTTGAGTAAATAGATAATAAACATCTACTGGTTCCTGTTGAGTAAACACCTCCTCCTGTTCCTCCCCCTGTTTTTCCTCCTACCTCTCTTCCCCTAACACCTTCCTCTCCTCCTCTCCACCTGTTCCTCCTCCTGTAGTTCATTGTGGTGTTCGTGGTGAAGGTTCTGACAGGGCTGGGTGTTAATGACGTGCGTGAGTACGAGGAAGAGGAAGGCGCTCAGAGTGTGGCCAAGGCTCAGGCGCTGGCCGCCACAGCCAATCAACTCCTCCAAGAGGCGGAGCCACAGCAGCCTCGCCGTCGCCACGCCGACCAGGGGGACATCGGGGAGGAGGAGGGGCGTCACGGCAACGGGGAAGCCGCAGACGGGCAGCACGCCAACTTAGCTCCAGGGTGAGAGGTCGGATGAGACAGGAACCACATCCTGTCTGACTGTCATTGTTATCTCCCCCCCCAGAATCACACAACAGCGTATTCTACATGCTGATTGGCTTAGCAGGTTGATAAGTACTAAAGAGTTGTTATGACGATGTGGCCTGTTCGTCAAGCACCGACAGGTTTTATTTAGCTCGTAGGAAAATTACAATTTATTTGCATGCGTGTGCTCCCCTGAGAGAGTGATGAGGTTTCATAGAGCAGAGCTGCAATCTCCACTCTCTCACTATGCCCATATAAGGACAGGTGGGTTTGGTGGTTCTGACCGATATAGCCAAACAGCATCACATCACTAACAGGCCACTCACTAAGGCCCTAGTTAAGCCCCCTGTTAGCCCCTGATAGGCCCTGGTTAGGCCCTCTATTAGCCCCTGATAGGCCTTGGTTAGGTCCTCAGTTAGCCCTGATAGGCCTTGGTTAGGCCCTCTATTAGCCCCTGATAGGCCCTGGTTAGGCCCTCTATTAGCCCCTGATAGGCCTTGGTTAGGCCCTCTATTAGCCCCTGATAGGCCCTGGTTAGGCCCTCTATTAGCCCCTGATAGGCCTTGGTTAGGCCCTCTATTAGCCCCTGATAGGCCCTGGTTAGGTCCTCTCTTAGCCCCTGATAGGCCCTGGTTAGGCCCTCTCTTAGCCCCTGATAGGCCCTGGTTAGGCCCTCTCTTAGCCCCTGATAGGCCCTGGTTAGGTCCTCTCTTAGCCCCTGATAGGCCCTGGTTAGGCCCTCTATTAGCCCCTGATAGGCCTTGGTTAGGCCCTCTATTAGCCCCTGATAGGCCCTGGTTAGGCCACCTAGTAGCCCCCGATAGGCCCTGGTTAGGCCCTCTCTTAGCCCCTGATAGGCCCTGGTTAGGTCCTCTGTTAGCCCCTGATAGGCCCTGGTTAGGTCCTCTCTTAGCCCCTGATAGGCCCTGGTTAGGTCCTCTCTTAGCCCCTGATAGGCCCTGGTTAGGTCCTCTGTTAGCCCCTGATAGGCCCTGGTTAGGCCCTCTCTTAGCCCCTGATAGGCCCTGGTTAAGCCCTCTGTTAGCCCCTGATAGGCCCTGGTTAGGTCCTCTCTTAGCCCCTGATAGGCCCTGGTTAGGTCCTCTCTTAGCCCCTGATAGGCCTTGGTTAGGCCTTCTATTAGCCCCTGATAGGCCCTGGTTAGGCCACCTAGTAGCCCCCGATAGGCCCTGGTTAAGCCCTCTATTAGCCCCTGATAGGACCTGGTTTGGCCCTCTATTAGCCCCGATAGGCCCTGGTTAGGCCCTCTGTTAGCCCATAATAGGCCCTGGTTAGGCCCTCTGTTAGCCCTTAATAGGCCCTGGTTAGGCCCTCTGTTAGCCCCCAATAGGCCCTGGTTAGGCCCTCTATTAGCCCCTGATAGGCCCTGGTTAGGCCCTCTGTTAGCCCTTAATAGGCCCTGGTTAGGCCCTCTGTTAGCCCCTGATAGGCCCTGGTTAGGCCCTCTGTTAGCCCCCAATAGGCCCTGGTTAGGCCCTCTATTAGCCCCCTGATAGGCCCTGGTTAGGCCCTTGTTAGCCCTTAATAGGCCCTGGTTAGGCCCTCTGTTGGGCCCTGGTTAGGCCCTCTATTAGCGATAGGCCCTGGTTAGGCCCTCTATTAGCCCCGATAGGCCCTGGTTAGGCCCTGCCTGCTGCTGCTACCACTGGAGGATTGTTATGCATTGATCTATTGTATGAATGCTGCCTTGGAAGTTCCAAGATCATCTCCCTTAAAATGTCAGCTGTCTCTCTTTGTGTGAACATGTTGCAACATCTGTGCTTGTGTGTGTGTAAAAAAGATTATCCTTCACATGCACACACACACACACACACATACAATAAACTCACACACACATATACAGACGCACACTCACACATACATACATACACGCATGCACGCACACACGCACGCACGCACGCACACACACACACACACACACACACACACACACACACACACACACACACACACACACACACGCTCTGTACTGAAGACATTAATCACTGGCAAACCTCTCTCTCTCTCTCTCTCTCTCTCTCTTCCTCCATCATTCCTGCTGTCTTACCCTCTTTTTCTTTCTTCTCGTTGGTCCGTGCCCTCTTTTCCTTCTCTTTTTGACTGCTCCAGCGGGAAGCCGTCTCTGAATGGGATCACCAAGGAGAAGCACGTATAACGGGGTGTCTGCTCTCTGGGGCCCCCTCCCTGTGGACCACTGACACAGCAGCCTCTCCAGAGACCCTCCTCCTGGTGTGGTTCCTGTCACGCCATTGGCCTAGGAAGAGAGAGGCTGCACAGGAACCAGGAAGACTAAGAAGCCCAATCACTTCAGACTCATGTTTTAAATCCTTTGATTCCATACTCTCATTATTTTATGTTAGTTTTTATTTTTATTTTGTTCTAGCACTGTGAATGTTATTGTCAGGTTATTTTAAGTAGAAAGTTTTGACAAGACAAGGCGATAGTATGTGAATGTACTAACCGCTTGCTTAGGGTCATCTTCCTCACCCTTACCTTCATCATCAGCCATCATGACAATGCTGATAAGTAGTCTGATCTAAACAAACCTTTACACACACTCTTTTATTCTCTCTCTCTCTCTCTCTCTCTCTCACACACACATGGAATGTGTGTATTTAGCTAGGTCTTATGTGTTGAACAGAACAGACCACCTGGTGAGATTGTCATAGGGTTGTCTCTGCTTTAGGGGCTAGCAGGCTAGCTCCGCGTACCTGTGTCGTCCTTAACAATCAAAAATAGGTTAGCCTAGCATCTCTGAGTTGTGTGCTAAGAGTCTGACGCAGGTTAACGCTTATCATCTCTCTTAAGAGTCTAACGCAGGTTGATGCAGGTTATCTTAGCATCTCTCCAAGAGTCTAATGCTGGTTAGCTTAGCGCCTCTCGTTACAGTCTGATGCAGGTTAGCTTAGCATCTCTCCTAAGAGTCTGATGCAGGTTAGCTTAGCATCTCTTGTAACAGCTTGATGTAGGTTTGCCTAGAATCTCTAAAAATCTGACCGCATCTTAGAACGTTTTCGAGACGCTTGTTTCATTTGATCGAAACTCATGAATATGACAAGTCCTCGTAGCAGACAGCTGAAATAGATCTGACTGATATCGGCGATCGTGTCTGGACTTGAGCACTTAGATTCCTTTTTACATAGAGGAACAGTATTTCCCTGTTTATGTTATACCACACACACACTGTGGAGTGATCTGTGTGTGTGTGAGGGAGACAGTTCAATTACCATAGATGGATTTTCATATCATCACACAAGTCAGTGCAGGCCACACCCCCACCTCTTCTTCATCTCACTTAATTGAGTCAACTCGGAAAGATCTTTGTCTCTTCCTAAACGTCAATGACTCAACGTCTATGTTGTGGTCTCGATGTTTGTGGGAAAATTAGGAGTCGTCTTTTCTCTCGCTATTGATAAACAGGCTTCAGGTTTTTTTTTTCTGTGAGGAAAATCCCTATTCCCCTTGTCTTGTTTTGTTTGTTTTGCTGTTTATTGTGAAAAGGCATCTGTTGTTTTTGCACTGAAATGAAGGCGACCAGGTTGAATGCTGGGTAATGACAGCAAACAGCTGCAGTTGATTGACAGGGGATCAATAATAGTCCGTATTATTTGGGGGTTTAAAGAAAACCAAACAATTGAACTACTTTGTAACTAATGCAATGGCAGAAATCAAATTCAATAACAATTGACTGATAAATTGCTCCGAATTTGATAAAAAGATTACAATAAATCAAGTATGATGTAGGGAAAAACTATATATATATATATACATATATATATATGCACATGCTGTGGTATTCAAGAATGCATGTGGTTATAATTGTTTTTGGGAAATGAATGCTAAAGACAAAAAACAATCGAATGTAACCTACCTATCAATGTGCAGAACTCATCTTTAAAGTTAAAACCATTATCAGCAGCAGTATCTACTAAATAAAACCCCCAATACACGTGTACAATCACTCACACACAAACAGTATGTTTTCATGCACATCTGCGTTTGTGTGGGTGGGTGTATGTGTGTCCACCACACTCGAAACATTTGTTGCTTTGGATAATTGTGACATATTATCCCCTCCCCTCCCTCCCCTCCTTGATCAAACTCTCCAGCTCTTGTTTTGAAGAACAGCGTGCTTGGCAGCTGGAGAAGAGCACACTTCAGATGCTGTTTATTTAGTTAGCTCCTCTTGTTGTGGAGAAAGACTGTATTTGTTCCATCATAATGGATATGTCTTCCAAGTCTCGCAGCCAGCCTACTGGTTGCGCTGCACTAGTACCATAGTTAGCTATCTGTCGGCCCAGGCTATTGACCAGCTTGGTGCTGGAGCTAGCTTTCCTTCAATGCTAACTCATGTAAATGCCAACTACTTGACATGCTAGCTGACAAAAGCTAACACTCGAGTGTCCACACTAGTTGGGAAAGCTATTGAGCTTTCATACAATCATCTTCCTAAGCTGTAGTCCGTAAACATGCTAGCTGGCTATGCTAACTAGCTGTCTCGCTTGGTTGACAGACAGTATGGTTTTAGATTAAGGTTCAACTTTTTTTCTACATTGAGCATAGGTATTATTACAATCATAATTTTGCTTTTGGCGTTTTATTACTGCTGTTTTCTTTCTGAGAACACGGTCGTTCTTGTTGTGACTCTCCTGTAGTGAGCGCACCAGGATGCAGAACATCTTTATATGTTCTACGGTTTTATTCCATTTAAAACAGTCTTTTTAAATTTTTTCTAAATCATGAATCACTTTCACCCAATGTGGTACAACTTCTTCTGACTAGTACTAGAAGAATCGGAATGCTCCCGTCTACTGACTACTCAGGCAGGTGCCCTTCACACCGGTCGACCCCTGGCTTTTAAAGGTGTGAGCATACAGGCTGCTATATTAGCTGGTTTAGATGCCAGTCAGTCACAAGCGTCATGACAAGTGCAAACGTCTCTGGGTTGAATTGCAGGATCAGATGTCATCATGAAAAGATTATAATTTTTTTGTGTGATAATGAAACTAATTAATGCTGTCGATCGTGGTACTGTCAACTGAAGGTGTATGTGTAGACTATTTTACTCCCCCCCTCTCACTTCATACAGTCCATGCTCCTCAAGACTGAAGAACACCGTATTTGAGGAGGAACTGCTGTCATTGAATTTACTTTAAACATAATGCGTTTGTGTTGGAACACAAGCATTATGGTAGTGTTTTTGGTCGTTTAGTTTTCTCTCAATATAAATTTGGACATTCTTTTGAGTCAGCATTTAGTACACTGTAGGATGTCACCATGGAAACCATTTTGCAGAAGGGTAGTGTGATGCTATGCATTTCCTCCTCAGGAGACTGTATTAATGCTTTAAAGGGAAAGTTCACCAAGAAAAACAATTCATTGGTTTGGTAATGGTATAACATAATTTAACTGAAAAAAGGTGTACTCTCCCTTTAAGAATGTGCCAAAAAATGTAAACGTGTTTTTGAGACTTGGGGAATTTCAAGAAGCAAGACAAGTTACCAAGGTAACTGTGCATATAAATTAAATATACCTTATTGTTCTGTATTGTTTCTGTAACTGAAATTAAAGCTTTTGAGAATGTAATTTAAACTTTTATCATGAACAACAAGAAAAAAAATCGTAATAGAATCTTAAGTTTGATATGTGGCTTACTCTGGGATCCTGCTTCTTGAAACGCCCCTCCCCGCTGCGTCACTGTTAAGGAAAGGGGTGTGGTCTCCAGAAAACATAGGGGCGTGGTCCCAAAAGTATTTCCTACAAATTGCACTGTAATTTATTACGTATTTTTATTTTTAGTAACTTGACGAATAGGTTTACAAAACAAAAATGAAACGGAGGGAGAATTTTAAGGGAATTTTTTACAAATTTCTGGACAAGGATGTAACAATTGAATCTATGTTGTTGAAAATGTATGAATATTTTGGATTTATTTTGTTTGTTTGGACCATAGGTTCTTTACAATCAGCCCAATTTAACTGTCGAGGAGTTTCAGCTTCTGAAACCCGACCACAAACTCTTTTTGTAAAACAATTTTAATGATTCCATTCGAACAGTATTATTGTATCATGTTTTTTCCCATAAAATAAATCATGTTAATTGAAAATAGAGAAGACTCCATCGATTTATTATTAATTTTTATTTAATAATTTGTGTCTTTCACAAGGCAAGAATCTGGAGTTGACCAGGTGAAAGAGTTTAGGCTGAAAGAGAAAGAAGTGGCAGACCACAATCGAAAAGGCAGAAACAAACAGAAATGGATAGACAGCTCCGTTCAGTGCATACAACATACGCCTGCTTCAATAAATTAGGATCCAAAACACAATGCATTTCAGTTTCTGTGGTAAAGGAAATGGGAGCCCCACCCCCCTTCCACTTCCTAGTTACCCCCTAGTAACCAAGGAGTAGGTCACAGGAGGATAAGGTTAGCCGGTGACACAATAGGCATTCACCTTGACAACCGACTGTTTAAGTTCCACAGTTCTCGATAGCAGGATGGGATATGAGTTTAAAATGTCCCTTTAGACTGCGGAGTTCTTATCAACACGGTGATGTTGCGTGCTGCTCATGACAAAAACATGTTGCGACACACACACACACACACACAGAGATAAAACTAGAGAGCCATGTTGGAATGTGATCTCAGCTGCATGTGATCTCAGAGTTCACATCGGAAGGTTATCACACAAGGGAGGGGGGGGGGTCATTGATATTTAGTTAAAAAGCAACAGACAAGAGAAAAGTAATATCAAGAAGACGCAGGGACCACGTGGAAAAAGAACACTATACAAAAATGATTAACCGGTTTCTCATTCAGTAAACGTACGATTGTGTTTAACTGGTAATAGGAGTGGTTGGAAATCAAATGTGTTTAGAATGCAAGAAGTGTTCTTAATCACACAAGAAGACTTTTTACTGCTAATTAAAGTTAGGTTAGCTATGGTGGAGTATTCTTAATCAAACAAGAAGACTTCTTACTAATAATTAAAGTTAGGTTAGCTATGGTGGAGTATTCTTAATCACACAAGACTTCTTACTACTAATTAAAGTTAGTTTAGCTATGGTGAAGTATTCGGCATTTCTACAAGACACTGCCTCACATTTTAACTCCACTGGTTCAATCATCTTTGGCTTCTAAATATACAGACATCAACCTCCACGAACGGTATATTCCTTGGAGTTCCATAGCTCCCACCCTCCTCCTGTCTTTACCAAATGCACTCTTTTCCTTCCTACAATAAAAATTATTTCTCACCCCTGCATTGCTTATGGGAATTTTATGCAACATCCAGTACTTTCAGAATTTTAATAAATTTTTTAAACCAACGTTAATCTAACATGCCCACAAGTATTAGTTTGGCAGAAATTAAAACAACATTGAACAGAAAAGGAGTAACAGGGGAGAGACCCATTCTGACTGATCGGCCAATCAGTAGCCACCGTCTGACTGAGCCATGGCCACTCAAACAACAGGTTTAGTTTTATCATTTGGCTCATACATGTTTCTGTAATAAATGTAGATAACGCATTTGAACTTTCATACCAATAGTAACTGAGTCTGATTGAAGTGTAGTTGCTGTTTGAATGAGTTGAAGTGAATTGGGCCCAACCTTTGGTGAAGACAGCAAAGCTAAAGAAGGTACACTAATTATCTCAAAGCTTTTAGTTCAAAATGGAGAAAATTGAGAAATTTGAAAAACAAAGCACAAAGATGTCGCCGAGGGAAGGGGTTTGGCCGCTGGGGTCTAATTGGCTGGAGCTCATTGACGCTGTGGGGAAAGGGGAGTGGTCTGGAGGAGGAAACAGGAAGTGGAGTGGGGGGCTCAGTGCGTCTTGGTCTTGGGCTGGGTGATTCTACGCACGACGCTGTAGAACAATCCAAAGTGCTGAAAAGGATGTACAGAGAATCAACACTGGTGAGGACTTTCACTGAACAGTTTCAAGGAGACATTTTGTCTGGACTATATTATAAAAGGATAAAGCGGTAATTCTAGTGCTGCCTAAAAGATATAGGCTAAATAATAAACAATGAGTTGAATATTGATTCTCCTGGAGTTGCTAGGTAACGGAGTGTCTGCCAGTCTCACCTGGATAGCCAGGTACATGACCCCCAGGTAAGCAGAGATGCACACAGCCAGGAGCAGGTCAAAGATGGCTGGCTTAACTCTGACAGACACAGAGAGAGAGAGAGAGAGAGGGGGGGGTGAGAAAGAGAGAGAGAGAGAGAGAGAGAGAGAGAGAGAGAGAGAGAGAGACCAGAGGAAAGAGGTAGATGAGGGTCCTACCTGTATGCGTTCATGGTCTGTTTGAGCTGGTCGTAAAAGACAAACTCCGGGTCCCTGAGGAGCAGAGAGGAACATTATCAACTAATAAAACTACCTAATGAAACAACACTATCAACTAATAAAACTACCTAATGAGAAAACACTATCAACTAATAAAACTACCTAATGAGACAACACTATCAACTAATAAAACTACCTAATGAAACAACACTATCAACTAATAAAACTACCTAATGAAACAACACTATCAACTAATAAAACTACCTAATGAGACAACACTATCAACTAATAAAACTACCTAATGAGAAAACACTATCAACTAATAAAACTACCTGAGACAACACTATCAACTAATAAAACTACCTAATGAAACAACACTATCAACTAATAAAACTACCTAATGAAACAACACTATCAACTAATAAAACTACCTAATGAGAAAACATTATCAACTAATAAAACTACCTAATGAAACAACACTATCAACTAATAAAACTTCCTAATGAGAAAACACTATCAACTAATAAAACTACCTAATGAGAAAACACTATCAACTAAAAAAACTACCTAATGAAACAACACTATCAACTAATAAAACTACCTAATGAGAAAACACTATCAACTAATAAAACTACCTAATGAGACAACACTATCAACTAATAAAACTACCTAATGAGACAACATTACCACATCATCTATTGTATTATAAAAACACATACAAGATAGCTTCACCATCTGCAAGTGCTCCAGGGTGTGTGTGTGTGTGTACCTCTGGTCTGCTCTGACGTAGTGTCTGCGTACGTCTTTGAGGTAGCGTGTGAGCTGGTGTTCCAGAGTGGACACCACACTGCTGTCTTTGTCCACAAGCTGGGCCGCGCGGGGCTGAGCCGTCAGCCAGTCCACTACCGAGGACAACTGGTCCTCCTGGACCTGCTGGACGCACGCGCACACACACACACACACACACACACACACACACACACACACACACACACACACACACACACACACACAGACAGCAGGAAAGAGACATTGCCATCATTAGTCCTTATGAGGGACAGACTGGCAGGGCCTTAGATCAAATCTCACTGTCAATTGAGGTTCTCCATTGAAAACGTTTTTTAGTCTAAGACTTCGTCTTTGGTTTGAAGGACACCAGCCCTCAGTGTCTCTTTAAAGGGGCCCTATTATGCTTTTGGGGTTTTCCCTTTCCTTTAGTATGTTATATAGCTTTTTGTGCATGTAAAAGGTCTGAAAAGTTACAAAGCCCGTAGTCCACGCCAAAGGGAGCTACTCTCTCTCACAGAAAACACTGCTCCTGAACTGCCTGAAACGCCTCGTTTGTAGTCCAGCGTTTTCTTCCGTAACTTATCTACGTCACTAAGTCACACATTTGAATAATGTTTGGCACGCCCTCAACCAGAGCCAGTCAGGCCGAGTGGTTTCGCAACGTCGTGAAAACGCTGTTTTGGTAAGTGCGAAGGCAAATTCCCTTTGTTTTGCCTGCTGACCAATCAGAGCAAACTGGGCTCGTCGTTAGGGGGGGCCTTAAAGAGACAGGAGCTCGAACGGAGCGTTTCAGACAGGGTGAATAGAGGTGCTGCAAACCCAGGCAGTTTGGATAAAATAAATTGTTTATTGAACATTAAAGCCTTTGTCAAACCTATATTCTAGTAGGACTCCTAAATAAAGGTATGAACCTGAAAATTTGCATAATATGGCCCCTTTAATGTTAACATGTACAGACCATAATCTCAGTGTCTCTTTAATGTTAACATGTACAGACCATAATCTCAGTCTGTCTTTAATGTTAACATGTACAGACCATAATCTCAGTGGCATCTGAACTCACCATCTGCTCTGTGAAGATCTTAAGCTCTCCTGGAGCCCCCCTGGATGATAAAGGGACAGACGGAAGGAGAGAAAGAGAGAGAGGAAGAGTCAAGGTCACTGATCTACTGGTTAACAAAGCAGCATTCATTCAAGCTCACAGTGGTGGCCTTCGTCAGTTAGATGAAGAGGTCACTTTGAAAGTAAAATACACCTTCATTCAAAAGCTCTGCGGTTGTGTGCGTGCCACACCTTAGACCTCGAACTCTAAACGTTACAAAGGAACACGCTCGTGTGTGTGTGTGTGTGTGTGTGTGTGTGTGTGTGTACCTCTCTGTCAGGTTGTAGACGACCCTGGTCAGTGCCTCTGCTATCAGCTTGCGGTTCTACCAGCTTCCTCAGGTCAACATGAGGCCTGCAGGAACACACACACACACACACACACACACACACACACACACACACACACACACACGCAACACATGTCACACACACACACACACACACACAAGATACAACCATGGTTAAAAGGCACACACACAGAATATATACAAACATGGTAAAAGTGCCCACACACACACACACACACACACACACACACACACACACACACACACACACACACACACGCCCACACACGCACACACGCGCACACACGCGCGCACACGCGCACACACGCGCACACACGCGCACACACGCGCACACACGCGCACACACACACAGTTACAGCAGACAGACATGTTAAGCAGACTGTATATTGGCATTAGGAATAAAATGAATACAGTTATAGGGTCAGGGCTTTGGGGGCTGGACAAGGTGAGCTTGATTTGTGGCCCCTTCCACATCAGCTAGTGGTGGGTGGAGCTACTGAGGAGGCAGCAGTGACCAGGCCAAGCAGGAGGACTCGTTAGTCTGTTGCCGTGACTACAGTAGTTGTCTCTGCCGTTGGGTGTGTGTTTGTCTCTCCTTCTTCACAGCTAGATGTCACAAAATGTCCCCTACTCTCTGAGCAGCTTTTTTATATTCCCAGATTATCCATCAATCTCTGTTCTGATAGCACATTGTCATGTCTATGGAAAACTGCAGAAATAAGTCGCCGTTCAGAGTCAAGTCCTCTTGAAGTCTCCACGTATTATCCAGCACGCAACGTTTGTCTGCCACCGGGCATTGATCTCCCCGCATAAACCTGACAAGGAAGGTGCCTCCACTATCTCAAGGAAGAGATGCCCATACTTATAGAGTATAGTCGTTGATCATGCTAGCGATATGCAGTGACCATGAGCATTCTGCATGTCTTAGGGAAAATAATTACAGCAAGCAAACCGTAGAGGCAGCCAAAACCACCTCTTATAAGAAACTACCTACAGCTGCTTTAAAAGCCTAGCCTAACCTACAGCTGCTTTCATGCCCACCCTACCTAGCTGCTTTCAAAGCCTAACCTTAACCTACAGCTGCTTTAAAAGCCTAACCCTAACCTACAGCTGCTTTAAAAGCCTAACCCTAACCCTAACCTACAGCTGCTTTAAAACCCTAACCCTAACCTACAGCTGCTTTCAAAGCCTAACCTTAACCTACAGCTGCTTTAAAAGCCTAACCCCTAACCTAAAGCTGCTTTAAAAGCCTAACCTAACCTACTAGCTGCTTTCAAAGCCTTACCCTAACCTACAGCTGCTTTCAAAGCCTAACCTTAACCTACAGCTGCTTTAAAAGCCTAACCCTAAC
The DNA here is from genome assembly GCA_026901105.3 of Galaxias olidus. NCBI lineage: Eukaryota > Metazoa > Chordata > Actinopteri > Galaxiiformes > Galaxiidae > Galaxias > Galaxias olidus. Next base: position 536 of record JAPMUY010000217.1, on the reverse strand, counting down.
CTACAGCTGCTTTCAAAGCCTAACCTTAACCTACAGGTGCTTTAAAACCCTAACCTTAACCTACAGCTGCTTTAAAAGCCTAACCCTAACCTTAACCTACAGCTGCTGTAACAAATAAACAAATGTGGTTTACTGAGTTGAAATGTTTTATCTAGGCAGAGTCAGTCTATTCAAAACATAAATAAATAAAACTTAAAAGGGGTAAGAGATATTCAAGATACACACATGGACAGGGCCAGGCCATTGAAGTCAAAAAGTCAATCTAGCCAATGACGTTGTGTGTTACTGGACAGTGCGTATCCATGCCAACAGACCTAACGAGTATAGCAAACAAACACAGACAATAGAAAAAAGGAACTAGTCAAACAAACAACTAGCTATTTCCCAGAGAGTTACCCAACATGGTGGCGCTGGGTCTTATATCAATCAGGGAGGAGGAGGAAGAGGAGGAAGGTGGGGTAGTAAGGGAAAAGAACAGGCTGCAGCATCACACCCACCCAGCAGGGGGCTCTCCCGCTCTGTGGCGAGAGGAGGAA
>JAPMUY010000214.1:0-14205 GCA_026901105.3 Galaxias olidus | reverse complement strand
GGCACTCTTCCACTGCAGCAGAAACACAGTAGTTAATGTGTCATTAACCTTCATCGAGGTTCTTCACAAGCTCCTTTTCAAGCACATAATGAGCACCGTACCCAGTCGGGAGAAAAATAAACCAGCTTGCCTTCGTCTTTTCAGCCCCTGGAAAACAGCAGAATGATTTTGGATTGTACTAACATCAAAATCGCTGTCCCCAAGCAAATGGATGTTAGGAAAGAAACATACTCAGCATACCGTAGCACTTCTTCAAACTACTCATAGGAGTAATACTCTGAGTACTACTCTATGAATACTCTGAATACTATATGAATACTCAGAGTACTACTCTATGAATACTCTGAATACTACTCTATGAATACTTTGAGTACTACTCTATGAATACTCTGAATACTACTCTACTCATACATTCAGATTTTTTATGTTAAAGAATGCTTTGTACTAACAACTCCTTCAAACTACTCCTACTCATACAGTCTGGTTCTTAATGTTAAAGAATGGTTTGTACTAACAACGTCTTCCCTTTGCTGTAGTTTTGTGCTTTTTTTCTCTCCCTCTGTTGCTTTCCATAGGTCAGCTTTCTGCACCCGTGGTCAAGATCGACAATCTCCACCACTACTATTACAATTTTCTGTTTTGCTTCTATTACTAGTATTAATGTTTTGGTATTTCCATAAGTATTATTTTATTAATACATTCATCAATGTAATATTACAACTAATAGTTTTTATTTCTATGTAAAGCTGTACTGTACTAGTGTATGCTCTCGTTCTTTCTGCTCGCTCTTGCTTTCTCTCTCTCTTCCTTTCTTTCAACCTAAGCGGTCAAGGCAGATGACCGTCCACCTAAAGCCTGGTTCTGCTCAAGGTTTCTACCTGGTAAAAGGGAGTTTTTCCTTGCCACCGTTGCCTAGTGCTTGCTCATGGTGGAAACTGTTGGGTCTCTGTAGGCTAGATATAATGAGTTGGTCTAAACCTGCTTTATTTAAAGGTGCCCTGAGTTAACTTTATGATATGGTGCTATATATAATAAAATAGAATTTCATTGAACACCGCAGAACTTTGTTTGACTGTTTTTGGATCATTAGCTTCCCTTGACAAAGGTACTGACAGGAAGCGCGACGAGAACGCTGATCCATTGCTTCCCAAAAGAACTGATTGAATAACAAAACTTACAAAAAGTACGTCTAAACTATTTACATAACTTCACTGCAGTGCCAGCTTTGGAAGCATGTGGGCTTTGAAGAAAAAAAAAAAAAGGGGTGGGGGGGGGGTAATTTATAGTTCATTCTTCATACTCATTTTAATATTTCATGCTAATTAATTTGTTCAAATCCTTTCATGAAAATGCCAGTGTCTGAAGTTATTGGGTGATGTCTTTCGTACATTTGAAGATCTTAATTCTACAATGTTATACAAAGTTTCACAAAGTTTATTCACAAAGTTTATTTGTGATATGTTGCATTTATAAAAATCAACTCATCACGTTAGGGTGACATTGGACATCTTAGGGAAGGACACGATTTGCTGCTTTTGTTTAGCAAAATAAGGGTTAAGTAATAATATCGGCATTAAGTTCATTGTATAAATATAACCTGCATACTTGTATAAGGCTAAAAATCCACCATATCGATTCATTTAACCAAAATGAACATTATTTACACTCCCTATCTTGGACTCAAACTCACCGACACTATAGACTTTATCCTTCATGCTAGCCCTGACTGTACCAGTAAGAAAACCTGCTTCTAGGCTGCACTGATCTACATGTCTCTATCTGTAGTGGTTTTCGCCCCGATCTACACTTTTTTGCTCGTCTTTGAAAAACACAGAGAGATTGTTAATTTATACAGCCATTATGACTTGTTTAGAACAGTCACTTCAGAGGAAGGGCATTTGTACAAATGGGTAAGCAATAAGGCGCGAAATGACCATTTAAGCTTGTGGTGGTGACGTTGTCGTCATGTGACCGTGGTGTAGTTCGTTGTTAGCCTAACGTCAGCTTTTTCCCTCTGGTTATTGCATTTAAGCTTGAAAATCATGACAAGTCATGTTCATTTCTAAAGATTATCTCTCTGAACAAAATGTGTAAGTATCTTTATGTTCTATTGACCACAGAGCTTATTTTCTGAAAGAATGCAACACCCAATGGGGACATAACATTGGCCTTTGGTCGAGGGAACCAGTAGCGATTCTCTCTTCCGGGTTGGCCTACAAAAATACGTCATCGCTGACATACCCTATTTGTATGGTGTTTAATGTATTTCTTGTATGTTTTGTGTGTCTCATGAAGCGTGTATGTTTTGTTTCAGGGCCCTGATACATGAGGAAGAGTTTTGAAACTGCCAGAAATGAAAGAAGGAATAACCACCACACATTTCACTCACACACACACACACACACACACACACACACACACACACACACACACACACACACACACACACACACACACACAAAGTGTGTTAAAGTGTATTTTTCAAATTTTTATTTTTTGCTGTGGTTTTAACTTCTAGTTCTTGCTCCATCTTTCAGACCCCGGTCTCAGCTACCCCTACCCCCCTCCCCCTTTCTCACCTTAATAAACTTGTTAATGACAACAGGGGATGTGCACTTTGGTTAGGGGACAAAATTACTGGTACTGAGGGGCAGGGAGGGTGTTTAGCCACAGATAACAACATCATTTTCCACTCGTCAAAAATAGCCCATAGAAACACATCGATGCACCAACACCCGAAACCCAGCTCTGAGCTGCTCAGACCGCAAAGACACACATCCGCTGTTCTCATGAACCGGCCCTTTGAGGTGTGGGAAACTTACACCACAACATAGAAACTTCCATCTCCATGCATTTTATAAACTTCATACGTACCTAAATTAATAAGTTCTTTACCTACTGGTTTGCAGACACACGCCCACATATATTAACTAATATAACTTCATACTTGTGTAAATGAAGGTATGTTCTTTCCCTAACGTTTTTAATAAATACAGTTTATTTTAAATAACCAGCATTTGAGTCGATGCTTGCTGTTATTTCATCCACTAGATGGCATCTACAGTGAGGAGAACATAGTCCAGCTCACTGACAGTGAAGTAGCACTTCCTGTGATCCAGAGCCAGAACCAAACATACTGACCTTAGATTAGTCCTGTTCACACCTCAATACTGACCTGTACCTGAACATACTGACCTTAGATTAGTTCACATTCCAATACTGACCTTTACCTGAACATACTGACCTCAGATTAGTCCTGTTCACTCCTCAATACTGACCTGTACCTGAACATCCTGACCTTAGATTAGTCCTGTTCACGCCTCAGCATTAACCTGTACTTTAGTAAGGGTAGGTGGTTGTGCTACAAATCTACAACTCTGGGATCAATATTGGACTACAAGCCCGACTACAATAGTTTGGCTTTCAGAAGAACCCCACCCCTCTTCCACTCTCCATGCTTTGCTGTTGTTACGACTCACTGGTGTTACTGTGCCCTCTGCAGGACAAACCGGGAACTACAGCTTCCTGATATTCTCTCACCTGACATGAACATAGATCACTGCTGTGCTGACTGTCAAATAATACATCTTAAACTCACACTCACAAATACTTAAATGTTGAGAAACACAAACAATTCCTTCTGATACACATTTCCTGGTTGGTTTTTCTAGATTTACTTTGGGTAGAGAGTTTTTCCTTAATGATAAATCCATTTTTCTATTACTACTTCGTCCACTAGCTTTATCCAGCCTGATGGGTCTGTGTGTTAAATACTTAATAGTTTCATGGCTCTATGATATTTACAGGTTGGTGCTGTTCACACTGCTGTACTAACCTTTACCTTAGTTATGTGACATTGTCATTATTCTTTACAATCTAATTGTAACATTGCTTAATTAGCACTTTACTCTTTTAATCTACTACATCATGTGCATCAGAGTACAAGCCTGACTTGCATAGAAAATAGCTGTCAGTTTAACCCCACCCCTCCTTAATTCTCCTTCTGTTTGGCTGATGTCAAACTAACTCAAGATTTGGTTCACACAAAGCTTTGTTGATACACCCACCCACACACACACACACACACACACACACACTCACAACCTTAAAAAACAAATTCACGTAATTGTTGTCACATATACTTTACATGCACAAATGCTAGCACATTCAAACTATGAACTTCATACTTCTTTTCCCTCTGGTTTACACACACACACACACACACACACACACACACACACACACACACACACACACACACACACACACACACACACACACACACACACAGAGAGAGAGAGAGATCCCTGATGCAGAAAAGAGGTTAAGTGCTTTCCTCAAAAGTATTAGAGCTGTTGTATTGTATTGTGTTGTTGTATTGAGACCAGAACAGTTCATACAAGGTCATAGGCTATATTTCTTCTGTAACTACAGTGCCAAACACTGCCAAAGAGCTGGCATGGCAAATAAAAACTAACGCGCCTCTCTGCCATTCTCATTCTGTTGTGCTGATGTGAGCACAACAGCGATTTCTGGTTCACGCTGGGGGTTTCTTTCAACTCAGTGTTATCGATGTGCCACCTGCAGCACACACCGGGAACTACAACTTCCTAAATCTCTGTTGACATCAGCCTAACACTGTATATCACTGCTATGTTGACTGTTAGTGTTTAGAGTCTAAAACATTACAATTCTTGTTGTCAAAGGATTACACATAATGTCATCTTGTTTAGGTTGAGTCAGGGTTCTTGTGCTTTATCTCTGTTTGCACACATAAGTGAATCAGTGGAGTGCAGGGACAGGGGAGAATGACACCTCTGTTTCTATATAAGGAAGCTGTGTGGGGTGATCATTTTGCAAACACATTTGATCCTTTGCAGAAGTACCTTTTTTAAAGAAAATACTACTACAGCAACTAGAGAAGAGAAGACATGAGGAGAGAGACAAAACATACTATAATGAGAGGAGAGAGACAAAATATACAGTAATTAAAAATAAGAGGAGAGGAGAGAAAGACAATACAAAACAGCACGATGATTTTTAAGTTTTTGTAATAACCTACGACACAATACACTGGCTGGCCACACCTTATATAGCAGATTTGTTGCGTCCCTTTGCCACAGTGTTGTCTCAAATACGTCTAGTTCTACAACCTGTGCCAAGATCCAAATGAATTCTCACTTATATCTTGTGTTTTTTTCTGATGCAATTTTACATTTTCGGTTTCATTTAATTCTATATATGGTATTGTGTGTGAGGTATTTAGAAAACATGGCAGTTTTCAATAGAGAGCTAGGACCAGATGTATACATTGAAAGCATGACAATACAGAAGATAATAAATAAATCAGATTGTTTTTCAATGGTTTCTCCACAAATGTGTATTTCAGACTGTATAAGATGTTTATATGGTCATGAAGGGTGGGTCATGACCGAAAGAACGAGATCGCGGATACAAGCGGCGGAAATGAGTTTCCTCCGGAGGGTGGCTGGCATCTCCCTTAGGGATAGGGTGAGAAGTTCAGCCATTCGTGAGGGACTCGGGAGTAGAGCAGCTGCTTCTTTGCGTAGAAAGGAGCCAGTTGAGGTGGCTCGGGCATCTAGTAAGGATGCCACCTGGCCGCCTCCCTAGGGAGGAGTTCCAGGCACGTCCAGCTGGGCGGAGGCCGCGGGGCAGACCTAGGACCAGGTGGAGGGATTATATCTCCACACTGGCCTGGGAACGCCTTGGAATCCCCCAGTCAGAGCTGGTTAATGTGGCCCGGGAAAGGGAAGTTTGGGATGCCCTGCTGGAACTGCTACCTCCGCGACCCGACCTCGGACAAAGCGGATGAAGATGATGATGATGATGATAAGATGTTTATGCCGACAGCAATGACGTCATAGGAGGGAATCAGGAAGTTGTTGTTCCCGGTTTGTCCTGCAGGTGACACATGGACAAAAAGTGAGTCGAAAGAAAGCCTCGTGTGAAAAGATCTCGCGTTAGTTGTGCCACAGAACGCGAATGGAAGAGAGGCGAGGTTGAACTGCAAGCTGCTTCCTATGCAAGTCAAGTTTGTACTCAAACGATAAATACGGTCCTATAGTTAAAAGTTTTTTTTTGTTGCTAATTTAATGTTACAGAAAGGATCGAAAGAATGATAACAAAGTCCCTTTACAATGGAAGTTATTACAGCAGTGTGAACAGCACTAACCTGTAAATACCATAGGGCCACTAATCTGTCTAGTCTTTCAAGCATAGACCCATCAGGCTGTATTAAGACAGCGGGACTGATTGATCTAAATTTCAGAGTGCTTGTGTGTGTGTTTAAGATGTCTAAATAAGCCACCTGAGGACATTGGCGGCTTCAGCCCAGAGTCACAGCCGCTCCTGGGCCGTTTTTTTTTTTTTTTTTGACAAGGCATTAATCTGGTGCCCTTTAAATTTTATACTGAATGTTTAGATCTGTCTAGGAGATAGTCGATAGTCAAATATCGTTGTATACAGTGCATCCGGAAAGTATTCATACCCTTCACTTTTTCCACAATTTATTATGTTACAGCCTAATTCCAAAATGGATTACATAAAAAAAAATTCTCAACATTCTACATACAATACTGCATAATAACAAAGTTAAAAAAGTTTTTCCGGATTTTTTGCAAATGTGTTGAAAATAAAAAAATAAAATATCACATGTACATAACTATTCACACCCTTTGCTGTGACACTCAAAATTGAGCATAAGGGCATCCCGTTTCCCCTGATCATCCTTGAGATGTTTCTACAACTTGATTGGAGTCCACCAGTGGTAAATTCAATTGATTGGACATGATTTGGAAAGGCACACACCTGTTTATATAAGGCCCCACAGTTGACAGTGCATGTCAGAGCACAAACCAATTTGAAGTCCAAGGAATTGTCTGTAGACCTCCGAGACAGGATTGTATCGAGGCACAGATCCGGGGAAGGGTTCAAAAAAATGTCTGCAGCTTTGAAGGTCCCAACGAGCACAGTGGTCTCCATCACTCGCAAATGGAAGAAGTTTGGAACCACCAGGACTATTCCTAGAGCGGGCCGCCCGGCCAAACTGAGCAATCGGGGGAGAAGGGCTTTGGTCAGGGAGGTGACCAAGAACCCGATGGTCACTCTGACAGAGCTCCAGTGTTCCTCTGTAGAGATAGGAGAACCTTCCAGAAGGACAACCATCTCTGCATCACTCCACCAATCAGGTCTTTATGGTCAGACGAAAGTCACTCCTCAGTAAAAGGCACATGACAGCCCGCATGGAGTTTGCCAAAAGGCACCTAAAGGACTCTGACCATGAAAAACAAAATTCTCTGGTCTAATGAAACCAAGATTGAACTCTTTGGCCTGAATGCCAAGCGTCATGTCAGGAGGAAACCAGGCACTGCTCATCACCTGGCCAATACCATCCCTACAGTGAAGCATGGTGGTGGCAGCATCATGCTGTGGGGGTGTTTTTCAGCGGCAGGAACTGGGAGACTAGTCAGGATCAAGGGAAAGATGAATGCAGCAATGTACAGAGAGATCCTTGATAAAAACCTGCTCCAGAGCGCTCTGGACCTCAGACCGGGGCGAAGGTTCTTCTTCCAACAGGACAACGACCCTAAGCACACAGCCAAGATAACAAAGGGGTGGCTTCGGGACAAGTTTGTGAATGTCCTTGAGTGGCCCAGCCAGAGCCCAGACTTGAACCCGATTGAACATCGTTGGAGAGATCTGAAAATACCGGTGCACCGACGCTCCCCATCCAACCAGATGGAGCTTGAGACGATCTGCAAAGAAGAATGGGAGAAACTGCCCCAAAATAGGTGTGCCAAGCTTGTAGCATCATACTCAAGAAGACTTGAGGCTTTAATTGCTGCCAAAGGTGCTTCAACAAAGTATTGAGTAAAGGGTGTGAATACTTATGTACATGTGATATTTAATTTTTTTTTATTTTTAATACATTTGCAAAAATAAAAAAAAACTTTTTTCACTTTGTCATTATGCGGTATTGTGTGTAGAATGTTGAGAACATTTGTTTATTTAATCCATTTTGGAATTAGGCTGTAACATAATAAAATGTGGAAAAAATTAAGGTGTATGAATACTTTCCGGATGCACTGTATTACATAAAACATCTGTTATTGACCTGTTGGTGGTGGAGACAAAAACCCTTAAACTCCCATATATGGACCTTTTGTCTTTGAATGAAGTCCAATTGTGCTTGTAGTTCAATAAGCGGAGAGGTTTGATGTAGTCACCTTGTTAAACTAATTGCCTAAGTCATATTTTAATGTTTTTAGAAAAACCGAAAAAACTCAACCAAATATAGAATAAATGTTATTTATTGATCATTTCTCACAAAAAGATTATGACAATATACGACTATTGACATACAAATAACACTGTCAATTATGTAAAATAATAATTATATTGATAATTTATAATAATTACTTAGGCCAATTTACGAACGTGCCATTGTGATTTAGGCCTAAGTCAGGTTTAAAATTGCCTAATTACTTCTGGAGTAAGTGACTTAGGCAAAACAGTGCACTTCTTTTGCCATCTTGTAAAGCTTGTAAAATTGCCTAAGTCACAAGACAATGTGACAGAAGCCGTTATTTTATTTGGAACAGCATGATCTTTTCAATAAGGATGGAGGCAATTTTACCATTGTTGGCCAGCATCAAGAAGAGATGATTTAGGTAAGAAAAACATTTTCCTCAAAACATTACTTAGGCCATTGGTTTAAGAAGGTGATGATATTTTAATCTTGCAACGCCACGTTAAAACGGTGTTACATATCCATTTTGGAGATCCATCTGCAGATATTCCTATGTCTAGACTGATTCAATCAATAAATAAAAACCACAGCTTATACAGTGTTGTATAGCGTACCCATGTTGTCTCTCTCCATCATCTGCTACAGTCACCATCTTTCTCTTACACTCCTCTTTTCCTCTCCTTTCCTGTTTCTGCCTTAGTCTCATCTGCCCTCTATCTTACCCATGCAGAAAAAAGGGTAGATAAAGTAAAAAGTATTTTGGGTGCTATTTTTACAGACATCAAACAATCTCTGTCTTAAACACTACAGTTATCTTTCTTTAGATAGTTTGAACAAAACTATCCAACAAAACAGCTTTGTGACAGAGTTGATGCAGTGTTGTGTGCAAAGCTCACCTCTTTGTTTTCTCTATAGTCTGTCCTCATCTGTTTCTGTCCGTGCTTTGCCTCTCTCATCCTTTTCACCTCTCATTGTTTAATGTGTTTTCTCTCTACTCAAGTATCCTCTTCTCTCATTGCTGTATGTTTTGTCTCTCTACTCTTCTCTAATTTCTATCTGTGTTTTGTATTGTCTTTCTCTCCTCTCCTCTTATTTTTAATTACTGTATATTTTGTCACTTTCCTCTCATTATAGTATGTTTTGTCTCTCTCCTCATGTCTTCTCTCTCTAGTTGCTGTCTGTATTTTGTCTCTCTCCTATCTTCTATCTAATTGTTGGTAGCATAAGGCTGTACCATCTGTTAAGGACATTCTATATATTAAACACGACGAGACCAAATAATAAAGTTCAATGCAAGTATTTTTTTAAAAAGGTACTTCTGCAAAGGATCAAATGTGTTTGCAAAATGATCACCCCACACAGCTTCCTTATATAGAAACAGAGGTGTCATTCTCCCCTGTCCCTGCACTCCACTGATTCACTTATGTGTGCAAACAGAGATAAAGCACAAGAACCCTGACTCAACCTAAACAAGATGACATTATGTGTAATCCTTTGACAACAAGAATTGTAATGTTTTAGACTCTAAACACTAACAGTCAACATAGCAGTGATATACAGTGTTAGGCCGATGTCAACAGAGAGATTTAGGAAGTTGTAGTTCCCGGTGTGTGCTGCAGGTGGCACATCGATAACACTGAGTTGAAAGAAACCCCCAGCGTGAACCAGAAATCGCTGTTGTGCTCACATCAGCACAACAGAATGAGAATGGCAGAGAGGCGCGTTAGTTTTTATTTGCCATGCCAGCTCTTTGGCAGTGTTTGGCACTGTAGTTACAGAAGAAATATAGCCTATGACCTTGTATGAACTGTTCTGGGTCTCAATACAACAACACAATACAATACAACAGCTCTAATACTTTTGAGGAAAGCACTTAACCTCTTTTCTGCATCAGGGATCTCTCTCTCTCTCTGTGTGTGTGTGTGTGTGTGTGTGTGTGTGTGTGTGTGTGTGTGTGTGTGTGTGTGTGTGTGTGTGTGTGTGTGTGTGTGTGTGTGTGTGTGTAAACCAGAGGGAAAAGAAGTATGAAGTTCATAGTTTGAATGTGCTAGCATTTGTGCATGTAAAGTATATGTGACAACAATTACGTGAATTTGTTTTTTAAGGTTGTGAGTGTGTGTGTGTGTGTGTGTGTGTGTGGGTGGGTGTATCAACAAAGCTTTGTGTGAACCAAATCTTGAGTTAGTTTGACATCAGCCAAACAGAAGGAGAATTAAGGAGGGGTGGGGTTAAACTGACAGCTATTTTCTATGCAAGTCAGGCTTGTACTCTGATGCACATGATGTAGTAGATTAAAAGAGTGAAGTGCTAATTAAGCAATGTTACAATTAGATTGTAAAGAATAATGACAATGTCACATAACTAAGGTAAAGGTTAGTACAGCAGTGTGAACAGCACCAACCTGTAAATATCATAGAGCCATGAAACTATTAAGTATTTAACACACAGACCCATCAGGCTGGATAAAGCTAGTGGACGAAGTAGTAATAGAAAAATGGATTTATCATTAAGGAAAAACTCTCTACCCAAAGTAAATCTAGAAAAACCAACCAGGAAATGTGTATCAGAAGGAATTGTTTGTGTTTCTCAACATTTAAGTATTTGTGAGTGTGAGTTTAAGATGTATTATTTGACAGTCAGCACAGCAGTGATCTATGTTCATGTCAGGTGAGAGAATATCAGGAAGCTGTAGTTCCCGGTTTGTCCTGCAGAGGGCACAGTAACACCAGTGAGTCATAACAACAGCAAAGCATGGAGAGTGGAAGAGGGGTGGGGTTCTTCTGAAAGCCAAACTATTGTAGTCGGGCTTGTAGTCCAATATTGATCCCAGTGTTGTAGTTTTGTAACACAATCAACTCCCCTTACTAAAGTACAGGTTAATGCTGAGGCGTGAACAGGACTAATCTAAGGTCAGGATGTTCAGGTACAGGTCAGTATTGAGGTGTGAACAGAACTAATCTGAGGTCAGTATGTTCAGGTAAAGGTCAGTATTGGAATGTGAACTAATCTAAGGTCAGTATGTTCAGGTACAGGTCAGTATTGAGGTGTGAACAGGACTAATCTAAGGTCAGTATGTTTGGTTCTGGCTCTGGATCACAGGAAGTGCTACTTCACTGTCAGTGAGCTGGACTATGTTCTCCTCACTGTAGATGCCATCTAGTGGATGAAATAACAGCAAGCAACGACTCAAATGCTGGTTATTTAAAATAAACTGTATTTATTAAAAACGTTAGGGAAAAGAACATACCTTCATTTACACAAGTATGAAGTTATATTAGTTAATATATGTGGGCGTGTGTCTGCAAACCAGTAGGTAAAGAACTTATTAATTTAGGTACGTATGAAGTTTATAAAATGCATGGAGATGGAAGTTTCTATGTTGTGGTGTAAGTTTCCCACACCTCAAAGGGCCGGTTCATGAGAACAGCGGATGTGTGTGTCTTTGCGGTCTGAGCAGCTCAGAGCTGGGTTTCGGGTGTTGGTGCATCGATGTGTTTCTATGGGCTATTTTGGCCAGTGGAAAATGATGTTGTTATCTGTGGCTAAACACCCTCCCTGCCCCTCAGTACCAGTAATTTTGTCCTAACCAAAGTGCACATCCCCTGTTGTCATTAACAAGTTTATTAAGGTGAGAAAGGGGGAGGGGGGTAGGGGTAGCTGAGACCGGGGTCTGAAAGATGGAGCAAGAACTAGAAGTTAAAACCACAGCAAAACATAAAAATTTGAAAAATACACTTTAACACACTTTGTGTGTGTGTGTGTGTGTGTGTGTGTGTGTGTGTGTGTGTGAGTGAAATGTGTGGTGGTTATTCCTTCTTTCATTTCTGGCAGTTTCCAAACTCTTCCTCATGTATCAGGGCCCTGAAACAAAACATACACGCTTCATGAGACACACAAAACATACAAGAAATACATTAAACACCATACAAATAGGGTATGTCAGCGATGACGTATTTTTGTAGGCCAACCCGGAAGAGAGAATCGCTACTGGTTCCCTCGACCAAAGGCCAATGTTATGTCCCCATTGGGTGTTGCATTCTTTCAGAAAATAAGCTCTGTGGTCAATAGAACATAAAGATACTTACACATTTTGTTCAGAGAGATAATCTTTAGAAATGAACATGACTTGTCATGATTTTCAAGCTAAATGCAATAACCAGAGGGAAAAGCTGACGTTAGGCTAACAACGAACTACACCACGGTCACATGACGACAACGTCACCACCACAAGCTTAAATGGTCATTTCGCGCCTTATTGCTTACCCATTTGTACAAATGCCCTTCCTCTGAAGTGACTGTTCTAAACAAGTCATAATGGCTGTATAAATTAACAATCTCTGTGTTTTTCAAAGACGAGCAAAAAAGTGTAGACTCAGCGCGAAAACCACTACAGATAGAGACATGTAGATCAGTGCAGCCTAGAAGCAGGTTTTCTTACTGGTACAGTCAGGGCTAGCATGAAGGATAAAGTCTATAGTGTCGGTGAGTTTGAGTCCAAGATAGGGAGTGTAAATAATGTTCATTTTGGTTCAATGAATCGATATGGTGGATTTTTAGGCTTATATAAGTATGCAGGATATATTTATACAACGAACTTAATGCCGATATTATTACTTAACCCTTATTTTGCTAAACAAAAGCAGCAAATCGTGTCCTTCCCTAAGATGTCCAATGTCACCCTAACGTGATGAGTTGATTTTTATAAATGCAACATATCACAAATAAACTTTGTGAATAAACTTTGTGAAACTTTGTATAACATTGTAGAATTAAGATCTTCAAATGCACGAAAAACATCACCCAATAACTTCAGACACTGGCATTTTCATGAAAGGATTTGACTAAAATGCCTTAAGGATTTGAACAAATTAATTAGCATGAAATATTAAAATGAGTATGAAGAATGAACTATAAATTACCCCCCTCCCCCCCTTTTTTTTTTCTCCAAAGCCCACATGCTTCCAAAGCTGGCACTGCAGTGAAGTTATGTAAATAGTTTAGATGTACTTTTTGTAAGTTTTGTTATTCAATCAGTTCTTTTGGGAAGCAATGGATCAGCGTTCTCGTCGCGCTTCCTGTCAGTACCTTTGTCAAGGGAAGCTAATGATCCAAAAACAGTCAAACAAAGTTCTGCGGTGTTCAATGAAATTCTATTTTATTTATATAGCACCATATCATAAAGTTAACTCAGGGCGCCTTTAAATAAAGCAGGTTTAGACCAACTCATTATATCTAGCCTACAGAGACCCAACAGTTTCCACCATGAGCAAGCACTAGGCAACGGTGGCAAGGAAAAACTCCCTTTTAACAGGTAGAAACCTTGAGCAGAACCAGGCTTTAGGTGGACGGTCATCTGCCTTGACCGGTTAGGTTGAAAGAAAGGAAGAGAGAGAGAAAGCAAGAGCGAGCAGAAAGAACGAGAGCATACACTAGTACAGTACAGCTTTACATAGAAATAAAAACTATTAGTTGTAATATTACATTGATGAATGTATTAATAAAATAATACTTATGGAAATACCAAAACATTAATACTAGTAATAGAAGCAAAACAGAAAATTGTAATAGTAGTGGTGGAGATTGTCGATCTTGACCACGGGTGCAGAAAGCTAACCTATGGAAAGCAACAGAGGGAGAGAAAAAAAGCACAAAACTACAGCAAAGGGAAGACGTTGTTAGTACAAAGCATTCTTTAACATTAAAAACCAGACTGTATGAGTAGGAGTAGTTTGAAGGAGTTGTTAGTACGAAGCATTCTTTAACATAAAAAATCTGAATGTATGAGTAGAGTAGTATTCAGAGTATTCATAGAGTAGTACTCTGAGTATTCATATAGTATTCAGAGTATTCATAGAGTAGTATTCAGAGTATTCATAGAGTAGTACTCTGAGTATTCATATAGTATTCAGAGTATTACTCCTATGAGTAGTTTGAAG
>JAPMUY010000213.1:120000-145452 GCA_026901105.3 Galaxias olidus | reverse complement strand
CTCTTGTAGTTCTATTCATGAGGGTTTTTGAACCATTCTTTGTCCGGCCCTTCACCCGAGACCAATTTGCCATTGGAGACCCTACCAGGAACACAAGGTTCCAGACAACACGGCCCCCAGGTTCATAGGGACACACAAACCTCTCCACCACGATAAGGTGATGGTTCCCGGAGAGGTAGAGGAAGAATGCAACTATTAAAACAAAGTACACGCTCACCACAGCTGCATTGTGTCCATTGATAAAGTTTGAATGTGTTCATATATCGCAGCAGATGCAATCAGATTATTCATTAGATAAAATTATGTTTTTGTTGAAGGTTGCGGAGGTCTTCTACATGAAATAAACGCTATATGGTCTGCGAAAAAGTAGTATTGCCAGGCAATACTTGTTTGAGAAGTAGTATCGCCATGGCAATACTGGCAATGCTGACGGCGGCGGCCATGGGTTGAGGGCATTTGGCCTGGTCGTATTCCAAACGAATTGTGGATATACAGGAACAGGTACATGCTTAGAGCTCGGAATCTTTGTCCCCAAATCAATATAATTATTGGTAGCTGTCAGTGTGTATTGAAAATTCCAAAAACAATTAGTTAAAATGGGGTGCTTTATGTAATTGCCTACCCTACTTTTTAAGTGCATTAAACAAAACTCATAGTACAAGATCAAATTAACAGAAAAAGAGTAATGAGTATAATATTCGGTAAAGTACAAAAGTTAAAATCCTTTCCATGATGAAAGCAATGACCAGATTTAAACTTAAACCTCTGGTGTCACCCAGATGATCAGAGTAACAGTACAATGGAGCCAGTAAATAATACTTTTAAAATAGCTTTGAGAAGACAATGACGGGCGAGCTACAATTGAAGGATAAATTATGTATTCAACCAGTAGCCGACACAAAGATCCTTTCAAAATACATCACCTACAGCCTAAGCCTGACTTTATATACCAAAGGCTTTGGGGTTTCTGACTCACATCAGCCCTACCCTATAACCTCAGATTTTCAGATTAACATCAAGCCTTAAACACAGACCAAATCGTTCAAAAGCTTAAACATGATCTCACTTACAATATAATCCAAAAGCTGGCAACCAGTACTTCTACACCCAGCATAGAACAGTAAACAAATGTAAATAACACAAAAGGTTAAAAACGCAATGTCATATCTTGGACATTATAGGATTGTGTTTGTTTATAACACTCGTTGATCAGATGACTAATAGACATTACAGTGATGGACTTTACAAGCCACTGAACACATGATGGCAGGGCCATAAAGACGCCACACAGGAGAGGAAAACTCATGTACCTGCGACTACTTACACTACATGGTTAGGCTACTTAAGAAAGGCTATAGGAGAGTGCAAGTACTGTGCGTTTGTTGTTTTCATTAAAAACATTAAGGGCCATTAAACATGGAACACTTTAAGGAGCTATGCTGCCCGTAATATTGTTGTCAGCTGGAAAATAAAAGGTGAGAGACAGTGTAGTATAGTTTCAATGTTTTATTTTGGAATGGGCACATCAGAGCTGGAGGATGGTGTGTCTGTATTTTGTAGAGGACTGAAGTTTGTGTGCCGCTCACAAAATGTATCGTCCCATAACTGTGTTAATTTGTTATTTTATTTTGTATAAAAAGTTATAATATTCAGTTTGTAGGGTGAATGATTTACTTCTTGTGTGTAAATCACTCTATTAATTTTGTAGATTATCAATTAATTAATAAATTTATATTATAAATCGATCAAGGTAATTACCTATATACGGAGCACCACCACAGAATTTAGCGTAAGCACGGCTGTGCGGGAACCGAATCAATTTAGCATTAATCTAATAATGTAAATTGGATGTTTTAGTCTCAATTCTGAAGTAGTTAAGTTCTGTGTTACGAGAATAACTGATTGTATGAAACGAAGCCATGGTTCTCAGCAGGAAACCGATGGATTGTCTACTCCAGGTAGGGAATGAGTCTTTACCCCAAGTGAAGGAGTTCAAGTATCTTGGGGTCTTGTTCTCGAGTGAGGGTAAAATGGAACGAGAGATGGGCCGGAGAATTGGAGCAGCGGGTGTGGTGTTGCAGTCGCTCTATCGCACCGTTGTGACGAAGAGAGAGCTGAGCCAGAAGGCAAAGCTCTCAATCTACCGGTCTATCTTCGTTCCTACTCTCACCTATGGTCATGAAGGGTGGGTCATGACCGAAAGAACGAGATCGCGGATACAAGCGGCGGAAATGAGTTTCCTCCGGAGGGTGGAACCCTCCCTTAGGGATAGGGTGAGAAGTTCAGCCATTCGTGAGGGACTCGGAGTAGAGCCGCTGCTTCTTTGCGTAGAAAGGAGCCAGTTGAGGTGGTTTGGGCATCTAGTAAGGATGCCACCTGGCCGCCTCCCTAGGGAGGTGTTCCAGGCACGTCCAGCTGGGCGGAGGCCGCGGGGCAGACCTAGGACCAGGTGGAGGGATTATATCTCCACACTGGCCTGGGAACGCCTTGGAATCCCCCAGTCAGAGCTGGTTAATGTGGCCCGGGAAAGGGAAGTTTGGGATGCCCTGCTTGAACTGCTACCTCCGCGACCCGACCCCGGACAAAGCGGATGACGATGATGATGATGATGATGATGATGATGATGAAACAAAGCGATACAGCTGGGTTTGAATGCAAAACAATTCTATTTATTTACTAGTCTAAAACACATGAAAATTACGGTTCTACAAAGAATGACTAAATAATGACATTGATTACTAAAGTGGTTAGTATCTAAACATACACAGTATAACAGTTAAAATATTGACAAATTATGGTAAACAACACAGCAGAAATTGTCTAAGCTTTAGCATCACGCTCAATGTAGCAAAAGTGGGCTTTACGTTACTTTGAGGCGATAGGTGGCGTTGCGTAGCAAAGGAGTGAATTTTGATTCTCGGCCTGCCGGTGGTGGCTGGATAGAGAAGCGATTTGTTGGTCAGTGGTAAAGTTCTGAAACAGAGTCCGTTGTGTGAAGTTGGAAAGTTTAAGTTGGAAACAAACTTAGTTTGTTTGAATAAAGATGGAAAGTCCGTTGAGTTAGTAGTGCAGTTTGAAACGTGGGTTTTCTTGGTTCTTGTCGATGACCTCGTGGAATGCGAACAAAGGGGCGCTGGTTCAGTTTAGGTGATCCAGCAATCCAACTACTCACGTAGATTTGGTTAAAACACTGAATCGTTTGAATAACGTTGAAAGTTGTGCGGTGGTTCAATAAAGGTTTCTTTGCTCTGAAATGGTAAAGTTGAGGTCAAAAGGGTTGCAAGGGTTTTCGGGCCTGTAGTGAGGTCCAAGGCCTTAAATCCTTTGTTCATAGAGTCGTTCGTGGAGCGTGGTTCGAAGAGTGGGGGTGCCAATTTTATACAGTTAGCACGAAACGGCCGATTGCGTTCTTACAGAGTTCAAAAAGCAATTCATTTCCTGGTTGTGACCCTATTTATTGGAAGTACCCAAAGGAGGTTCCCAAAAGGTGGCTGGGGTCACCTGATTGGCCGCAGGTCAGTCAATAGAGGTGTAAATTATCTCACTGTATGAGATAAGGCTTGTCAGCTTGTTTAGCTCAAATAATTTTCTTTCTATTTATACCTGTATGCTTGGAATATGTTCTATATAACTTCTGCAAAGCTTACACAATGTCAATGTGAACATTTTGATACCAAACTCTACCAGACTGATTATGTTAGTTAGCTTAGAAAAACAATACTAAATATATAATTATTACGAAATAGACACAATTGACATACAATATCTTCTCATGTTCAATGTCCAAGAATTTAATTGAATGTTCCTTAGGCGACAGTTTCTTACTCCCAATTTACTAATCCTTAAAGTGGAAACAGTGTGCTGGTTTGTGTGACTGTAGAAGTTGTGTGAGGGGAGCAGGATGGCCCCCCTGGAGTGTTCAGTGTGGTCATTTGGGCGTGTTCCTTTGTCTTACCCAGAGGGGGGGGGAAGAATTGGTGATTGGATCCCCTACAGTCATTAATATTTCCCTAGCGAACTACACTTATACCTATTACTGTCTGTAAGAGGTGGAGGCCCGCTAGTTTTGCGCTTGAATGCTACAGCAGCGGAATCATTTTCCTTGTATGATAAAGCTTTGAACATTAGCAACATATCAGTTAGCCTGGAACTGGCAAATCACTAAACCAATGGCCACCAAGTGAGCTGGTAATTTAAAAGAAACATGCAGTTTGCAAAACTTAACTGTGAAACTATACAAGACTACTAATATAACTGAGAAGAACCAAATAAAAGGATGAACAAGAATTTAAAAAGAAGTCGTTTTTATTTAGTAATTATATAATAGTAATTATTAAAAGTTTTATTGGATTGATGAGGGCAGCTAGCTACACTAAATTAGGAGCATTAGGCGCACTGAATAAGAACACCCACACCTTCAATTGGCAATGGAAATCAGTGCATTTTGTGATGACCAATGACAAAATTACAAAATTTAGAAATTCTTAAATGAAAACTATGAACACTCAAAAATGGTGAGTTTTCATTAGATGGGCAAATGATTCCTCTGGGTGGGCAAGGCTTATCTCTGGGTGGGCAACAACCACCCCAGCCCACCTGTAGACACGCCCCTGTAAGTAACTACTATATTCACTAAATGAACCAATACTACAATAAGCCAGGGGCCACTGGATACACATGATAATGGTATACAATAAACCAAAAGTAATTTGATACATGTGCAAACATGTCAATGTAACTTAAGCGGCCACACGTCAATTATAAATAGGAATAGTCTGTTTGCATGGAGGACTTTCAGGTTGGTACTTTCTAACTCTTTCTAGCAACTCTCTCATGCTAAATTAATTCAATCTAAAGGGGTTGAAATTATCGTAATGTGGTTTGAAAAGTTGGATTTGTACATAGTTAACTTATAATATATAATATATCTATATATAATTATATTACTATTTGTGATACTATTTCAATATCAACTACTGTGTACAGTATAAGCGAAGATAGAACAAGAAAATAAAGCAGTGTCACATTAAACATTGTGAAATCAAGTGTTTTCTTTCTCTCTCTCTCACACACTCTCTTCTCTCCATCTCTTGCTCTCGTTCCTTACAGGTGCTCCGAGGTGGTTGGCTGTTCTCAGTGTGTGTCAGATGTTTACATGGAGACCGACTCCTTTTCTGCTGTGTTGTGACCAAGCCTGTGGAACTGACATCGCCATTTGGACCCCAAAGATTGTGTTTTATGTAACACATGATATCCGCCACAAACTCACACACACACACACACACACACACACACACACACACACACACACACACACACACACACACACACACACACACACACACACACACACACTAAATCCCCCCTCAACATGCTATTGCCGGTGTGGGGCACACAAAATGACTGACCCTGACTGCGGAGAGGAAGACGGATAATCTCTGAGAGATTTATGAAGTTCTTTTCTGAGACAGCAGGCCTGGCTCTCTGAAGATAAAACCGCTCTCAGTTCAACCTAGCTACCCTTATCTTTATTAATTTCTTGCTCTTCATCTCTCATTTCTCATTCCCTTCTTATCTGCTACCTCGTCCTTTTTTTTTTTAAATCTTCCCTTTCACACACTATACCTGCTTTCTAATTGTCTCTCATTGGTCCAATTCGTTCCTTTTCCTCTTTTCCTCCCTAATTTTCTCTTCGTCTCTAATCTCTCTTTTAATTTATTTCTCCAACCCCCCCCCTTATCCTGCATGCTGTAAATGGCAACAGTAAAATGGGATCAGTGCCTATCATTCCAAGACTCCGGGGTGAGCAGGAATAGGTCGTCAGCATCTCTGGCAGAACTATGAGAGGCTCGGCAGACCACGGACATATCAACAACGCAACCGCCATTTTGATTTGCACTCCTTACGTACGGTCGGCCATGTTGGGTGACTGCTCTCCTGCTTCTGCTGTGTGCGGCTGGCTCCAAGCTAAACTCGGCGTTAGGAAGAGTTATCGTGGGAACGGCCGTCGTCTCGGAGGGACTCCATAGAAGTGAGAGTCAGTCGGACCAAAAATAAATAAAAACAATTCACACAATCACAGCTCCACAGCCCATTTCTCCCTGGCTTTTTCTCTCTCTCTCTCCCTGACTGGCTGTCACTCTTTCCTTCTTACTCTCTTTCTTTTTCTCCCACTCTATCTGTCTGGGATTCCCATCCTTACACTAGCCCGGCTGCGCGGGACAATGTGCAACATTTCGTTCTGCAATGTGGACTCTGGAGTGGACCAGTACTTTCAGCCCACTCTCTACATCATAGTTATTGTTCTGGGTCTGCCCACCAACTGCATGGCTTTGTGGGCTGCGTACATGCAGGTGAGGGTTGGGGTTTACTAGCTAGAGTACACCTAAGTACACCCACAAACACTAAAGTACACATTCGAATTCGACACCATTAGAATTGCTAGTTAAAGTTGCTTAAAGTAAAATTTCATTTATTTGATGCTTTGTTTTTTCCCCATTCTCCATCCCTTCGTTCCTCCCTGGCTTCCTGCCTCTCTATCTTCCTTCATCTCCATCTCCCTTTTATCTTTCCCTCCCTTCCCCTCTGCCTCCCTCGTCCCAGGTCCGTCAGCGTAATGAGTTGGGGATCTACCTGATCAACCTGTCCATAGCCGACCTGTTGTACATTGCCACCCTGCCCCTGTGGATCGACTACTTCCTGCAGCACGACGACTGGATCCACGGACAGGAGAGCTGCAAGCTGTTCGGCTTCATCTTCTACACCAACATCTACGTCAGCATTGCCTTCCTCTGCTGCATCTCTCTGGACAGGTAGCTCGTCTGCTCGGGTGTGTTTGTGTGTGTGATTGCATGATGTAGCTTGTCTGGTAAAGTGTGTCTGTGTGTGCATGACATATATTATAATGATATGTATGATTATAATATGATTAATCATATCGATCATATCATCAGCTAAATATCAATAATCTTATCAATTATAAAGATATCGGTGCTAGCATCAGTATGCTCTGCATTATTTATTTGAACAAGTGGTCTGGTGTGTGCCTGTGTGTGTAGATTATTTTAATCATAATATTCATGATAATAATCAGATTACAACGGTAGTTGTGATTATAATAAGTTGATTAATCATCATAGCACTCATGCCAGAATTCTTGTTCTTCTCCTGTGCTCTCTCTGGACAGGTACCTGGCTGTAGCTCATCCACTGCGCTTCGCTAAAGTCAGACGGGTCAAAACAGGTGTGTGTAGAACCCACTAGCGGTGGTGGTGTACATAGTGTATATACTGTTCATAACTCCCTCCTCTCCCCCACTAGCGGTGGTGGTGTACATAGTGTATATACTGTTCATAACTCCCTCCTCTCCCCCACTAGCGGTGATGGTGTACATAGTGTATATACTGTTCATAACTCCCTCCTCTCCCCCTGTAGCGGTGATGGTGTGCATAGTGTATATTCTGTTCATAACTCCCTCCTCTCCTCCTGCAGCGGTGATGGTGAGCGCCCTGGTTTGGATCATCGAGGTGGTGGCCAACTCTGCGCCGCTCTTCCACGACGAGCTCTTTAAGGACCGCTTTAACCACACCTTCTGCTTTGAGAAGTACCCCATGCAGGACTGGGTGGCGGGCATGAACCTTTACCGCACCTTCCTGGGCTTCCTGGCGCCCTGGTCGGCCATGTTGGCGGCGTACCGCGGCATCCTGGCGGCCGTGCGAGGCAACGTGTCCACGGAGCGCCAGGAGAAGGCCAAAATCAAGCGGCTGGCGCTCAGCCTCATTCTCATCGTTCTGCTGTGCTTCGGCCCCTACCACGTGCTGCTGCTGTGGCGCAGCGCACTCTTCCTCCGCCAGCCCTGCGACTGCGGCGCCGAGGAGAAGCTGTTCGCCGCCTACCACGTGGCGCTGGCGCTCACCAGCCTCAACTGCGTGGCCGACCCCATCCTCTACTGCTTCGTCAACGAGGGCGCCCGGCACGATGTGGGGCGGGCGCTGTCGGCCATGTTGGCACTGTGCCAGCGGGGGGGAGGCGGCGCGTCGTCTTCGCCCACGCACGGTGAGGCGCTCACGGCCGGCTCGGTCACCTTGGAGACGCCGCTGTCGACCAAGAAGCAGCCGTGCGTGTACTCGGAGGGTGGCAAGACCAGCAACTACAAGGCAGAGCTGGTGGCGCTGAAGGAGGAGTGCCTGCAAATGACAATACTCAGTGTTAAGAAGGCCCCTGCCTCCGTGTGACTTAGGAGGAAGAGGAGAGCGTCTGACGAAAACACCGTCCAGGGGGGAAAGGAGAGAACCCAGTGGAAGGAGAGTGAACACACAGTGAATGTGCACTGAGAAGATGGGGATGGTTCCGTTCCTATCACAGCCGACTGCTGTGCAGGACCAAGACACAGGAAAATCGAGGGGGGGAGTGAGTGTGAATGAGTGCAGTGAGTGGACATCCGTGGAATGGACGTAAAAAAGAGATTAGTTGGACACTACCTGAACAATTATGGCTGGACCACAAACCTGAAAATGGAATTTCGTTTTGCGTCTGAGGAGAAAACATTCTCCCTCACCCCTCTGAAATACAGCAGAACTCCCGTGCATCCCGTTGTCTTGTGAATGTCAGGCATGTCATTGATACGATCTATGGGCAATGTTGATAGGTGAGCAAGAAGTGAAGAAAGCTGTCCAGTTGTCAATAACAACCCTTATTATTATTATTATTATTACTTTTATTATTTTTATTATTATACAGTTCTATATTAAATGTAACAGAGGTGGTTAGGAGCTTATCGGTCTTAGATGAGCTAGAGTATTCTCCCTTTAACACGGTGATACCAAACGGAACCAAACAAGAGTTAACCTGGACGGCGCTATGGCCTGGTTAGAACAGCAGGATCAGGACCAATGCTGACCACACTGCAGCACCACGTTGGAAAGAAAACGCAGCCCTATGCTTCCAATAGTGTGTGATTTGAAAAGTACCAAGTGGAGGCCAACTTGGCTTTGAAGTCCACATTTTAACCCCCCAAAACATTACTTTTTATAAGATGGAGTATGTAACATGTTGTCATGTTGTTTAGAAAAAAAAATGTATATGCTGTTTCTGGTAGTTTGGGAAGTTGACCAAAGCTTCAAAAGTACCTCATTGGGTGACCTGTCAGAGGTGTTTGATAATAATATTTTTTTTGTCATTACTTCACTGAGCAGCATTCTGTGTGAAATGACCAAACCATTAAACCAAACCGTGTGGAAGCCATGGGGATAGCAGGAGAGTCTGAGAGTCTTACAACGTCAAAGTTCAACACCTTTAAGATGTTTAAACTTGCCTTTATGCCTATAGGGAACAGTTTAACTCAACAGCTCTTTTGAAACAGGTATGTTTTATTAGGAACTATTGAAGCTTTGAATAGTCTTGCTGTCTAAGTCTAGAAAGGTCATTCTCTGGTGAACCTTTGTGTCACTGCTGACTGCCGATGCCTTTTTATTCCAAAACAAGTTTATGAACGTAAAGCCTTAATCGGGGACCTTTCAAACTGCCATAACCTCCCAGTTTCACAGCAGGCCCCTTATTTTGCTCTGGAGATAGTTGTAGCTATGGAGCCTATCCCAGCCGACACAGGTAGTAGTAAAACAATAAACAGCAAATATTGTTCAGGCAAGATTTTTCAAACCCATGAGCTAGGTATCATAATTACCATATATTGAATATTGAAATTGTGAAATATTAAAAACAATTCCCGCTTTTCAACGCTCTTGTCTTAATGATGTGGATGTTATGGCTTGTGTGTTTTTTCTCTGATTGCTTAACTTTGCTTTACCTATTTGTCAGATCGTTGAGTGAGGCTTTAACGTATCTCTGTCAGCTAACTTCACAACGAGGACTCCAATCCTTTATTTTTTTTTAATGTTTAGGCTGTGCTCCGCGACGAGATCACAGGGAAATAAACAACGTTTTCATCTTGAAGCCCGTCCACCTGTGTGTCTTTCATTTCCAGGCCAGCTACAACTAGGACGACCGGTGACCTTAAAAAGACTACTAATTCAAGGAGCTGTTCTCATTGCAACATATTTAGACATACAAAGAAAAAAACATGTTTTTGCGAGCACATTCATTAAATGCATCCTTATATTTATGACTAATATGAAATGACTATGATAGACGGCAGATAAACGAATTCGTCGACTTACATTTATGTTGCGTTTTATGAGAAATATAGGCGTTATGTCAGACATGTCACGCTCCTTTATGAGCGATGGTATAGTCTTTCCTCCAGATCATGTAATACGGGACGGTGTGTTGGTGCAGAGCTGCGTCTCTTAATAGCGTGGCTGGAGGGGACCGCAGGTAAAGGACACGGTGTCTTCTGTTCCCCTGGCACAGTCTGTGTCTTTCCACACCCCCCTCTCTCTCTTAATTTTTCTTTCTTTCTCTCTCTCTCTCTCTCTCTCTCTCTCTCTCACACTCTCTCTTTCTTTCTCTCTCTTTTTGTTTCTTTCTTCTGATCGCTCTCTCTCTCTCTGTTTCTCTCTCTGTTCCTTCAGCACCATACCATTATTAGCTCCCACACTGCAGCTGATGAAACCAGATATTTATCGCCTGTCAATAGGACTTATTGTATCATACTTCGGAGTGCGTGTGTGTGTGCGTGTGTGCGTGTGTGTTACTGAGATGAGCTGTGTACGTGTGTTAGAATGTACAAGTCAGACTAGGTTTTTGTGTATATGCTCGTACATGTTTGTGAGTGTGTGTGTGCGCAATTGTGTATTTGAGATGTTAGCTCATGAGAAGAACATTACTGTCTCTCCCTTAACACTCGTACATGTTTGTGTGTGTGTGCACGCGCACGTGTATTTGAGACCAGTTCATGTCCATTACTCTCTCCCTCTCCCTGAGCAGTGTGTGTCTCTCCATCTCTCTACAGTCCCAGGTCTATTACAGAAGCATCGTTTATCATCAACAAGACCACAGCATCTTGATAACTCATCAGACAGCTCTGCCTTAGCTTGAGAAAAGAGAGGGCTGCTTTAGGCATTTGGATATTTCCAGTACAGCTAGCCACTGTTGACGTTGCTTTTAACTTAAATTAAAGAACATTGTTTTCCCTTGGTTCACCTCCTTTCCTTTTTTTTCTCACCCTCTCTCTCTCTCGCTCGCTTACTTTCCTTATCTCTTTCTATTTCCCTATCTTTCTCTCTCACTTGCTCTTTCCCTATCTCTCTTTCTCAGTCTCTCTATCCCCCTCACCCTCTCGCCCTCTCTCCATCTCTTTCACTCTCTCGCTCTATATCTCCTTCTCCCGCTCTCCCTTTCTTTCTCTCTCTTTCTCTATCTCTATCGCCCACCCTTTCCTCCTTACCTCTCCCTTTGTTGGTCACTGAACTGGAAAGAAAAACGCAACACATGTACATGCACACACCACAGACACACACACACACACACACACACACACAAACACACACATACACATGCACACACCACAGACACACACACACACAAACACACACACACACACATGCACACACTCACGCACACACACACACATACACACAAACACACGCTCGCACACACACACACACACACACACACACACACACACACACACACATTAGCTTCTTATCTCTCTGCGTCAGATTGGGTTCTCCTAAGATATAAATGCCTTTACACCTCCCCCTTTCACTTCACACACACATTAAAGGTACACACAGTGGTGTGGGACACCACACCCAGACCTCCCATCCCTTTCCCAAGGGATGCGAGAGGTAAATGTGTCAGAAAGAAAACAGGATGGGGGTCATTGTTTTCATGGATTCATTTTCTTCTCACCCTGGAGCACTGGCCTCTGCTCTAACCAGGCGGAACCAGAGAAAGCCTGTTCACGCCGTTCCAGCCCCGGGTCCAGAACCGACCATCTCAAGCTCAGTGTGGTGTTGCAGCATGTACAGGCTGTCCGTTATGATGGCTCAACAGGACACGTCTTTAACGGCTCGCAGTTTTACGACGCTCTGTGGGAATCATCCTTTCAAAGCACCGCTTCATTTTGTGGTTCTAACTTTAATGCTTTTTTTTGTCGACTGACTGAATCAACCCCTTGTTGACCTACATATTCTGCCTGTTCGGAAATGTGGACGCCCACACGTGCGCACGCTAACAAGCATCTGTGCCAGGACGGCACAATGTCTCAAGCAGTGCTTAAGGAGATTAAAGGACATGCGTCTTCAAATGAAATGGGAGTCACATACTGTATATGGGTTATAGAGCTCATAGACATGGAGTCACATAGAGACAGAGGGTTTCTTAATAATCACATTTTGATTACTGTAAGAGGCTAGGAGAGTTCAATATTACATTAGTAAAAAAGAATATAACATACCCACTGGACATTAGGATTTACCTAGAATAACACTGACATAGGAAAACTGGGGCACAGAGTATTGGGGTCATGAGGCTTCCGTAGAGATGAAATCTGTTTTTTAAATGATAGCCTGTCTCATACCTTGCTTCAGACCTAACTTCAGGGTCCAACCACTACCCGTCGTTTTCACACTGATTTGAACCCATGCCTTTATTTAAAAGGATTATATGACAACCTCTGAAAATGTGTGATGCGATATCACGGTGTTACTTGTTTGATATGGTGTTATGGATACTTCATTTTGAAGTGACATTACTGACTTTTACTTCACTGATCAAGTCCAGATTCTCTACACTTCTAAAACAACCACTCTGGCAGGGTTCAAACTGTGAATGCTTTACAGGGTTTCACTAGAGATTTCCGCACCACCAACAAACATTAGCACTTCATACTCAACGTAGGGAAACTCAACAAAGTAAATGAAACCAGAATAAGATAACTTTGATGAATCCGCTGTTCTCCAAACCTTTTTGTTAGGTTACATTAGGACATATACAATTCAGTGGTTACCTTTGTTTAGTATCTGTTATGATTGAATCTATTATTTCATTCGTTAGCAATATCGGCTTTGCACATAAAGTTTTTAGCTGTTCCCGTTGCATTGTACCGCTGGCACACAGAGATACAAAGTGCTCTCTCCATGCTATTTTATTACGGCTATAAAGCAAACCTGTTTACACCGGGGTGAAATTGCATTAGTGATTTGTGAAGTCTACTTGGAATATTGACAGTGAAATGACTGCCTAGCTAGAAGCTAGTGTGATTGTGTGCGGGAGGTATGTGTGTGTGTGTGTGTGTGTGTGTGTGTGTGTGTGTGTTTGTCCGCACTTTCTTATGCATGAGTAGGTGTGTGTTTGCAAGTGTATCTGTACATGCAGACCCCCAATTTGCGACCGAGCCTTCTTGTGCCCTGGGTGTGGGCCTTTTCCATGCGTGTGTCTGACCCTCTGTGGAAGAGTGTGTGTGTGCGGTGAGATTGGGATCAGGGCACGGGGACGAACACAATGTGTGTTTACGTTCTAACCTCATGATGTCAGTGGCCTGCTGAGACTTTTAGAGCCTGGTCATTATCATCTGGTCTGCTGCCTCACTGACTCCACAACAATGACCTGAGAGAGAGAGAGAGAGAGAGAGAGAGAGAGAGAGAGAGAGAGAGAGAGAGAGAGAGAGAGAGAGAGAGAGAGAGAGAGAGAGAGAGAGAGAGAGAGAGAGAGAGAGAGAGAGAGAGAGAGAGAGAGAGAGAGAGAGAGAGAGCGATACAGAGAGAGAGAGAGAGAGAGAGAGAGAGAGCCAGAGAAGGTGTGTACCAAGCCCAACATGCTGAGGATGTGAGTTTGAAGAAGGCAAGGCAGAGACGGAGAGAATATGACGAAATAGAGAGGAGAGAAAGAAGGACAGAGAGGGAGAGGTGGGCCGTGAGGAGGACAGAGAAATGTCCATATTATGTAAAGCACATACCTGTA
The DNA here is from genome assembly GCA_026901105.3 of Galaxias olidus. Classification (NCBI taxonomy): domain Eukaryota; kingdom Metazoa; phylum Chordata; class Actinopteri; order Galaxiiformes; family Galaxiidae; genus Galaxias; species Galaxias olidus. The sequence goes on along the minus strand of JAPMUY010000213.1, from coordinate 131,590 downwards.
TATTAAACATGCACAGGGTGATTCTGCACCAACACGTATAGTCTCTGTGTTGTACTACGTCATTATTTACACATGGGTTCACCTGAAAAGAAGAAGACAGAATGAAGTAATGCTTTTAACTATGCACTTTACAACATTGGTTATCAGGCACTCAGTGAACAGAAGACAGCGCACATGAGAACTGTTAATCTTTAGAATTGATCAGTAAAATCAGTGAAGCAACACAATTGATTATGCACTAACACCTAGTTCCACCTACGTGAATGAGGACATCACGTAGGTATTTACATCTTTCCTGACCAAGCATGTATCTCCAACTCTGCACCCAGAGGTAATAGACCACAGCGCATAAGAATATAGAATAGAATAGAAAAGAATGGAATGGAATCGATACAGTATGTATTATATAATAATTTTAGTAAGACATATACAGAACCTGTGGTTAACGAGGGTCAGATTAAATGAAAATAGCAAATAGCTCTGCAGGTGATAGCCAGATTCAATAATATGCTACACACATTTACTGTAAAGTGCTCTTTTGCCAATGAAAAAAAGGTTTGCACCGTGCCAGTGCTTCACTGGGATCTAGTTTGCTGCCTTCTGATTGGATCAGCACCAACATGTGAGGAATAGGTAATGGGATTTATACAGGCAGATAGAAGCGTGGATGAGATCAAGTGTCATAGGAGACAGACGAGGCTTCATGACCATCAAAACGCATTGTTCACACAGTAATCTAGAGTGTGAATCTCATATGCTTTCAATACGCAGAGATTTGGAAAGAGTAGAAAGGATATTGCTGGATATTATTGGTTTTATTTTTGTATTTATCTACAGCTAGGTTTTTTCCCCTACAAGGCTTCTTGTTAAGATTGAGTGTCAGAACAAGTGTGATAGTTGGCATAGCACTGAGAGACCTGACAGGAACAACTTTAGGCCGTTAGTTTCTGTCACCATAATACTATTTTAGTCTATGTCTATTCTAGCATCCAGTTGTTCTCTGGTTGGTCCCTCTGACTAGAGCCCTCAAGTGTAGCTCGTTCTGATTGGTTGGCTCAAAGATTGGCTTTGTACCTGAAGTCACATTTATTATCCGAACCACAAGTATAAACCTCAAGGGCAGCCATATTTTTTCCCGACAATGGCCGTAGTGATGGCTGACTGGGTGGTCACCGTGGTGACAATAAACGGAGTCCAGCTGGTGCGATGGACTGTTGGCGTTTGGACATGTGACATGTGGTAACCCAGTGGACGGGGAAGATCCTAGGAAGTAAGGGCACCGGGGGAGGAGGTGGGGGAGACCGGGGGGAGACAGGGGGAGGGGTGGATGGACATGGGGGAGACAGGGTGGGTGGGGACAGGGGGGAGGGGTGGGTGGACATGGGGGAGACACGGGGTGGGTGGGGACAGGGGGGAGGGGTGGGTGGACAGAGGAGTCAGGATGCGGTCAGTAGGCTCCCTTGTTCCCATCCCTCTCCACTGTAAACAAGAAGAGAGGGGGAATGGAAGACCATGACGCAGAGTGAGAAAGAGAGAGAGAGAGAGAGAGAGAGAGAGAGAGAGAGTGAGAGAGAGAGAGAGAGAGAGAGAGAGAGAGAGAGAGAGAGAGAGAGAGAGAGAGAGAGAGACGGGGAGGGAGATTGGCATGCCGGAGCCCACTTCAGATACTATTTTGTTAACATCATCTGGAGTGGTCACCTTGATGAATAATACAACTGACTCCAAAGGATGCCTTTCCGAAGTAAAAGTCCCCTTATAACAGTAACACAGTCATCTCACTCAGTGCCAGAATGATCAGTCAGAGCTCACCCAATCATCACTGGCCAAGCTCAAATCCATGTTTAGACTGCACTGGATTGGAATGGGGTGGAATGGCCATGGTCTGGATTCTAGACTGTCTGGGGGAATCATTTCTTACTGTGTGTTCTAGAACCCTGAGGAGACCTACGGCTTCTACTTCCTCTGGTTATGTTTACATGGAGACAGTATAGAGTTTCAGTGTAGAGACCCTGTGACGAGAGCAGATAACATCACCTTTTAGAAACAAATAAAGGAGAAAGGATGGGGCTGTGGTATTAGTGAGTTGATGAGTGGAAGCAATGTCATCGCCCATAAAAAAAGAGAAATGTACAACAAACTGTAGGCCGCCTCTGTTCAACTCACCTCAACTGAAACATGTGTCCGGTCAATTCTCTGTCTGCTTTATATCTGCACAGTAATCGTCTTCCGTGGAGAGAAAGGCATTCCTTTGGGTCAGTATTTAGAACAGTGTGTTCTCCTGGGCATGGATTTCACTGGAGGAGGAGAGGGCTGTAGGAAGTAAACAGTGGTGACTTCAGACAACAAACATACTCAAAGGCATCTGCAAGGCTGCAACCCCTCAAAACCTTTCATCCAAATCTCATACCAATGTTTACAAATAAAATATGTCCTCCTTCGAAAGCTGTCCTTTTTAGTATTGAACCAAATCTTTTGACTGTTTATTATTTAAATTTAAATATTAAAATTTTTAAAGATAATTACTTTCTGCTTCTGTACAAATCTCAAATTTTTTCCTTAAAACTTGTAGAATGCTGGTTTCCTTTAACGCACCGATGTATTCCTTCTAAAAAGACTGGGAGGTCTAATCTACAGAGAGGTGACACTGACTGACTCTTTCACAATGACCCAATGCTGAAAAGGACCGGCACAAACCACACCCAAGTCCCATAAGGAATATTCCAGATGCAACACATTTCTTCAAGTTATATTTCAGTAAGGGGGTAGGGAATTGTGGGGTTTCAAATTTCTAAAACATTATCATATCAATATCACCTGTCAGTGCCAGACCCATGGCAGTCCTGAGGCTCCCTAAGAACTCTGGTATGATGCAATTGTTCAGGATAGTGAGGAAAACACACAGGGCTCTGTTACACAGCCTACCATCCAACCCAGGACACACACTCCAGTCATTATGTAAGCTCTGTGAATTAAGCCATATGGGAACTTTCCCACACTGCCTACACAGAGTACCAACACACTAAGATTGGGCAGAACACTGTTCTACGTCACCATATTATTTATTATAACATCAACAACAATAATTGTGCTCTTTGGTGGGGGCTTTAATGAAAAGAAATATATGTATAAATGTTTTCTTTCGAAAAGAATCATCACACAACTTTTGTCAGAAGCAGAGACTTATCGATGCAATTGGTCATGTTTGTTTATATTTTGCTCACTAGTTTAAAGCTACAAAAGGATAATACCCATTTAGAAAATGAATATTTGACATAGATTTGAGAAGGGCACCATCCAGTGGTAGACCACAACTCTCACACACACACACACACACACACACACATACACACACACACCGTTTAACCATTGTTTAACCCGGTAAATCCAACTGAGCACGAGTGCTCTTTTGCACTGGCAATCTGGCTCCATAGGGGGAAACTGACCAACTCCAGTTCTGTGCCAGTGCCTGGTCAGGACACTGACAGGAGGATTAGCCCTAAGCATGATTTTAATGGTGGTGGGAGGAAACCGGAGTCCATACAAACACGGGGAGTACATGCAAACTCCACACAGAAAGGACCTGGATTGGCTGGGGTTTGAACACAGGACCTTCTTGCTGTGAGGCACATACAGTCAAACATTTGACACAGTCAAATAACTACAGTTGATCGTTGGAAAGTGAATTGAACAATATTGGCACCATTAGTAAATTGGAGGCAAAAAGATATGAAGGTCCATCCATCCATTAACTTTACCGCTTATCCTGTACAGGGTCACGGGGGGGCTGGAGCCTATCCCAGCGGACACAGGGCGAAAGGCGGGGTACACCCTGGACAGGTCGCCAGTCTATCAGATATCAAGGTATTGCCGTTAAATTAATCTGCTTGATCTCATTGGAAAAATCTAAGTTTTAACCTAAGTAAACAAACAGAGATTTTTGGAATTTTTCTTTCGCAAAAACACAAGTGTAATACAAATACACCTGCCTTTGTTCAGTCTTATTTTCCACATCTCCTGTTTGCGTAGAAAACAACCATGTCTTGTCCCATATTGCCAGGTGGGATGGGAGAACACATAGCAGAACATCTTAGACCATTTCCACATGGATAATCCTTTCCAGGACCGTTGCAGTCTGTGGTCTTAACTTTGGAAACTCCTCTTTAGCTCCCCATTCAGGTGGCCACTGGGATTATATGATTTGACGAGTGCAAAATCTTAATTCTGTATAACTAACTAGAAACTATATAAGAGTCATTGTCCTCTGGGTAGACTTCCAGTGTTTCTTGTTTTGGACTTGCGGACACTCCTTGTCTCCTCCGTCAGCACTGCTATGTGAATTACAACTCATTGAAATATAGTGGCTTATTGTGTATATATCCATCTGCAGACATACGTGGATGTACACTGTGTAACAGGAATATGAATGTACTGTATAGAATAACCACCATTCCAGCAATGATCTCTGCACCAGTAGACAACTTACATATGACATTCTTCTTCGTTTTCTGTTATTCTACCATTTCACCACCAGAGGGTAACACACCAACATCTGAAATGAAAAGTAACCTGCTGCAGTCCTTCTGAAATCCTTAACACACAGACTGCACTGCGTTAATGACAAATACAATACCTTTGTTTATATAAATAATTATTGAATACCCACACCTAACAACCTCCCTGTACAACATTCACAAATCTTACTGTGCCCTGTCTGTCTGTCATACATTATCTTTAAATGTGCGTCTGTAAAGGTTACAATGTTTTAGGATATTTGGCTGGAGGTAGGATTTGAATGTTTGCTTCATTGATACTGTATCCTACATCTCCATCTCTCCCCAAACAAAGGCTGAGCATAAGTGGCATACCACAGTAGGATTGAAATGTGTGGAACGTGAATTGGATGTTCGTCCCATTGCATGTCATGCCTGGAATATTCACTCGAATGCCTCTCTTGAGCAAAAAGGTGATTGTCATTGAACATTACAGATGGCCGTTTAGCAACCATATGGGAGGGCTCAAAATGTATATTAGGTGGTAAAGGCCTTCGAAAAAGTGGAGGGCTTTTTTACAATCCCAATTTACAAAATAAGGGTAGTTGAGGAAGCATGTTTCAAGAAATAAATGAAGAAATAAACTCTCATAGTTTTATTATTGTGAATATATATTAAATAATATTAATAATAAATAATATTGTGTCCCCTTTGTTAGTCAATGATAGGACCTGGAGGAAGTCACAGCTACTCACAACCTGCACCCCCAAAAATCATCTCACCATGGCGACCTCAAAATCACCCTAATGTGCCTCAGTAGACATGATGTGTTGTCAAAACTCAAACGTGTTCTTAAATTTATCTTCCCAGTTGAATATGTGATGTACAGACTAGTGGATATATGATATATAAAGGATATGTGAATATGTGACATATGAAGGATATGTGAATACAGACTAGTGAATATGTGATAAACAGACTAGTGAATATGTGATATATAAAGGCTAGTGAATGTGTGATATATAAAGGCTAGAGAATATGTGATATATACAGGATATGTGAATATATGATATACAAAGGATATGTAAATATTTGATATATAAAGGATATGTGAATATGTGATATACAGACTAGTGAATATGTGATATATAAAGGCTAGTGAATATGTGATATATAAAGGCTAGTGAATATGTGATATATAAAGGATATGTGAATATGTGATATATATAGGATATGTGAATATGTGATATATATAGGATATGTGAATATGTGATATATAAAGGAAATGTGAATATGTGATATAAAAAGACTAGTGAATATGTGATATATAAAGGCTAGTGCATATGTGATATATATAGGCCGGTGAATATGTAATATACAGACCAGTGGATATGTGATATATAAAGGATATGTGAATATGTGATATATAAGTGGGACTGCAACACACACTGTACTCTCATCTCCAACATCTGTTCGTGGCCCTCCAACTCCAATAAAACCCAAAGAATGTAGTTAGGGGTCTGTGTGCTTTCCAACTCATGGGTTCCCCCTCTTCAACTTTTCCACATGATGTTTTTGGGACGGGGGGCATTAACTCCTGTTGGAGCACCCAAGGAGATGATATGAAGGGACGGACGGACAGACTGGAGCCGGACTTTGGTTCTCCACCTCCACAAGGATCCGTTGAAGTCAGCCTCTGGAGAAGTGGCTCAAGGGGAAAGATCATTAAAAAAAAAACAGGCTGGTTTGCTTCTTATTTGCTTTTGTTGTTGTTGTTGTTGTTGTGCAAACGTCATATAAACTTCTATGCCTGCCGTGCTCCTATAAAATGCGCATGTGTGTAAGAATGTGTCAGATAATTTGTGTGTGTGTGTATGTGTTTGTGTGTGTGTGTGTGTGTGACAGAGATAAACGTGTAGGCCTACATCTGCCAAAGATTTGCCACGTATTTCCAGACATCAAGCAGTGGATTCTGACCAGGAGACTAGCTCACCACTGAGTTCTCACTGCGATGTGAAATAGTATGAGATAGCTGCCCGTGTGTGTGTATGTGTGTGTGTGTGTGTGTGTGTGTGTGTGTGTGTGTGTGTGTGTGTGTGTGTTTGTGTGTGTTCCTGCATCTCAGTACGCTGTGTGTGTACGTATGTGAGCCACCGCAATGTCACCTTGATGAGAATCTAGAGAAGAAGCTAGGCTTGGTTACGCCATAAAGGGCGCTCCGCATCTGTCCAGCACTGGGAAGCGAGAGAGAGAGAGAGAGAGAGAGAGAGAGAGAGAGAGCACGAGAGAGAGAGAAAGAAAGAAAGAGAGAGGGAGAGAAAAGGAGAGTGTGTCTCTGTTTGAGAGAATATGTGCCAAGTGTGTGTGTGTGTGTGTGTGTGTGTGTGTGTGTGTGTGTGTGTGTGTGTGTGTGTGTGTGTGTGTGTGTGTGTGTGTGTGTGTGTGAATGAGGCAGTGAGAGCCCAGAAGCACACAGAGAGACAGCAGCTAGCGCGCTGGAGGAGGATCCCTTTCACTTGGTTCCGTCCACGCACGCAGACGCAGAGATGGCTGGCTCATCGGGTACAGGTGGGTAATAAAACAGGTAGACCGGTTCTATGTAGGATAGTTTATATGCAGTCAGCTTGTTAGCCTATAGTCTATGGCTTTCAATATTTTTATGGTCATGCAAAACTGTGCACAGAAAAGCAGCCAATAATGTAAAGAATAGGAATAAATATGCCAACTATTATCGTTACCTTATTTAATAGCGAATTAAATAGGCAATTAAGAAGACACGGTTTACTGGTGTTGTGCATTACGACTGTTTAGCAGTAACCTACCTAGGATGATTTTCACGAACTTCACGGAAGGTAGCGCTGCAGGATTTGCGAACCTCATGCCGTGGACACCTATAGACCAACTGGTCACTTAAATCTTCCCGGGTGCGTTAAACAGAGACCCGTGTGTCGCCTCTGCCCTCGCTCAGTCCTTTCTCTTTTGTCACATGACCATTATATTCTCTCCATCCTTTCGTTTTGCGGGAAAGAGAAAAAATCCCTCCCTTTCGTCCAATCCGTTACTTTTAGGGGCGGGTGCTATTTTTCCTCTCTCCAAACGCAACGGAGATAGACACGGATGGATTCGCTGCTTTCTGACGTCACAGCTCCCCTGCGCTCGCTCTCTTCCCCAAGTCAATCAAGGGATGCACTGAATGCGAGACTGCAGCATCTTTACTGAGAGACGACCAAAAAAAAATCCATATCGCTCTCTCTCTCTGTCTTTAGCTTTCTGTCCGTTGTCGGCATTCTCTCTATTTTGGACCCTGATCACCCACCCCTAACCCCTCGGCCGAGACATTGAGGCTACATGCACGGAAACAAGACAGGATAAGATTGAACATTTTTCTTTTGTTTCACCAACCTTTCCTTCTCCCTTTACATTTATCTACGCCATATCTTTAGAGTTCGACTGTCTTGTATGTATTTTTTGTTCGAGTGAATCCAGCACTAAAACGGAAAGAAGCGCCATCATTCTGCACTGCCTGCTAAAGGAATACGCGTTTTTATGTTCCTCCCGCGGAATGAAATTCAGTCCTAACCGACATACCAGGAAATTGATGGAAGATTGAGACGCGTTCGCGCACCATTAAACTGAAAAGATTTGTTGTTCGTTGGATTTTTTTTATTTGAGCAAAACGTTGCCCAAGATCTGACTGCTCGCGTACTGTTTCTTACAGTCTGAGCAAACATCCTTCTTCTCTGCGTAGCATCTCCCTGTTCTCACCAAGCACAGAGGAGAGCGACGCGCAAGACATATCACCGCACATAAAAAAAGACGCAGCATTTTCGAATTCTTAAGTCACTTTCGTATATTCGTTGGACTGCTGCTTTTTAAAACTAGATTGCGCAAGAAGAGGGACAGACGCAGTTGCATCACAGAAACAGCTTCAAAATGATGGCCGGCGGGGCAGTACAACAAAACGGGATTTTCTCGAATCCTCACCACCAACATCAACAGCCACACATGGAGGCTGATCCTCCCGATTCGCGTAAAAGACCGCTCGAAACTCCCACCGAGGCCAGCAGCACTAAACGCACAAACACAGGAGGTAAGAGCGATGGGGATGCGAGGGATCATTGGTAGGCAATGTGTGATTCTTGATTCTTCGTTGTACCCTGTGGGGCAGGCTGGTAGACACACACACACAGCAGCCGCACCGAGAAAGGACAAGGATAGCAGGTTGATGTCGTCAGGTTGAGGAAGCCTTGGACCAGTATGATTGAACTTAAAGCATTGCTTAGGTTACATTAAGTCATTGTTAAATTAAAACACTAAGAATTACATGTATTTTTTTAGGCCGTAGGCCTACGTGTTATATCTATTTATTTAATCACCATTTAAATAACAATGGGCAGCAGCTGCCTTTGTGTTGGCTGACTATAGACAATGAAAAGGTCCCAAATTTGGAGGGATTTGCCATTCATATTATCTAATATATAATACATGTCCGATATATTAATGAATATTATCACATAGGTCGTTATTTTATTTTTGTTTTTTGAAATGTAGCTATAGAAATAGCAATTTGCAAATCCTTGACAATGTAAACAAGAGAACGCCATGGGCTCGTGTGTGATAAAGACTCCCATCCCATCGGCAGATGACCTTGTGATAATCTCAAAGATCGCGCGCCATGGCCTCTGTACAATTACACAACCAGATAAACTAAATTTAGGTTTACATAAGATCCCCCCAAAACAACGGAGCAAAGCGTCACCTTATTTCCTGCAGTGTGAGATATGCATGTGCTTAAGACTATTATTATTATAGTCCAGTGTCGTATTAGTGCTTGTGTAGCAATGCTTTTTATACATGTGCTGGTGTGTGTAAAATTAGCCAGTATATTATTATATACAGTGGATGATTGTCCAATCATGATGTTGATGATTATTCATAGGTTGGAACGACCATGGACCACCATGGTAATCAACATATTTGGTTTTTGTTTACATGCTGTCATGCGCAAAACATTCCCATCATCAGACATTGCTACCATCGGTATTTTAGTCATGCACCCTCTTCATTATCAACAAAACACAATGCAGCCTCAATACATGAAGCATATTGATAATATTGTAACGGATGCCAGTGCCTCATGCAACAGCGTCACTACAGATCCCAATAGAGAGAAGTATTTATGGAGGGAAAAAATGGGGAAACTTCCTTTATTACAACAACATGCATATAACCTTGAATGACAATAAAGCATATAATAGAAATAGATTTTTTTTTCTGCAAGGCTACAATTGAAGAGATGAGCAGAGACAGACTTGTTAAAAGGATCGATGGTGCAGGAACATTAAAAGCCCTCTCCTTTAAAAACCAGGGCTCTCCCTGGGGAAGAGTTATACTTACGCACAGCTCATCCATTTGGACAAATTAAATGGTTGTTATGAATATGAACACGCAGAAAACCACAGTGACTTCACCCACTCCCCGCTCCCACACACAAACACACATTATAGAAAATTATCTTAAAGAGATCATTGCTTAACTGCAAAGTTATAGAGTTTAATGCTTTCTAATTATTGGAATTGGTGGGTTTGTAAGCAAAACAATTAACAACAATAGAAATATGTTTTTTTATATGAAATATTGTAAAAGGACCTGACTTATAGTAAATGTAACGCATTTTGTATGTGTAATAACCATATTTGAAAAGGCTATTGGTTTCTTTAATTATGAGCCAGTGCTAGTCTCAAGTTTGGACTAACAGAACCATGCCAAGACAACGACCTATACATTATCACTCTAATAATAATGCTCATTTGGTACAAAGTACCTCACTAAAATATTCTATTTTAGAAAACATTTTAAATGTAAAACAACCACTGGCCTAAATAGATAATTCTCATTGAAAACTATAATATAATGGACATCAAAAACAAAACACAACACAATTAAAAAAATAGGTTTGCTACATTTACAAAGCTAATAACAGAGCTAGCTCTATAATGCTAATGCTAACCTTGTTACTATATTGATGCTGATCGTCTCTGTAGAGTTGAACCCACCAACACACACCCCCCTGTGCTTCCCTCTCTCTGTAGTGCCATTCCTGCAGCCCCTATTTGACTCTGAGGCCATTCTTTTTCCTCACCAAGACTCTCAGTCTGACGCTCATGGTAAGACAAGACACTTTGATTTTGATTATCTTCTTCTAAACACACTTGTTTTTTATTATAATTTTTTTTTTTTTAATAAAGCACTAAACAGATAACAGTAATGCCACAATGGTTTGACAGTGTCTTAATGGAGTTATTTATCAAAGTGAAGGCTTAGTAAAGTCTAAGCTATAGGCCTTTTGAACAAGGAAAGAACACAGTTTTCCAAATATTTTTTTATACGAAATTATCTTGAGGACTGTTCAAGATATGTAAAAACAGACTGCAAATCAAATCATTTTCATTCCAATGAGACATTGAACAACTTCATACATTTTTATGTATATTTTCAATTTACATTTTAAAGTTCATGCCTTATTTATAGTGTATCTTATCATTGCATTCATTTTCACGTTTTGCTGAATTCAATTGTTATTTTTTTATCTTGTTATTCAAAGAAATGGATGCCATTCATATTTGCCCTACCATCAGCTTTATAACTGAAACTGTGATTTTTCTTTGGTTGTTTGAGTAACATGATGTTGATTGCTACTATCTCCAAACATTGGTAGGGAGCTATATTTGCAAATAGGAAATAGTAGTTAATTAGTAGAGGTTATTCAAACACACTGTAATACAGTAACTACATTATTAAAATAAACCTTTGGATGTTATAAGAAAATTCTTATCAGGAAGGCTGCTTTTCTCTTTTGTAAATTAAGAGAAAGGGACAACTTTTAAATATATATAGATATACATAATACAATCCCAGTCCAAGGGGAGAGAAGTGCACGGATCAACCACAACATATTCCATGGTGAAGGAGCTGGTCTAGTCATCGGTGTGTCCTGGAAACGACCTCTAACTACTCTTAACTAGATTACCATCAAAGATGGCCACCCGCCCTGTCCGTCTTCAACCTGCCTCTCCAGGCGCGTCGGCTGACAATGTGGG
>JAPMUY010000213.1:102500-115000 GCA_026901105.3 Galaxias olidus | reverse complement strand
TGTTTAGAACCCCCATATCAGAGTCCATTCCATTTGTTTCCACACTGCACCTACTCTACAGTGTTGATGTAAATCAAAGACATTCTCTGAAGTTTAAACATTGGAACGATAATGCTTTTCAAAATTTGTGTTTGCGAGGCAAACGGGGGTGCATCGTGGAAATGAACAGACCAAAAGAACACAGAAACACACGACTTGATCTCCATTAGTCCCTTCTGCTTCGGTGTGTTTCTATGACCACCGGATCCCCCTGGAGGCAGGATGAGCGACTGGAGCGTGGTGACGGGAGACACACAGAGTTACAGCACGGTGTTGTTGAGCTGGACAGATCACAGAGGTGTTGGAGGAGGAGGGGCAGGAGGCAGGGAGGGAGCTATGTCGTACCTACGCACCAAGTACATACACTGGGTCTGGGGACGTCCATTTAGGCTCCCACATGAAACCCCGCCAAACAAAAGTGAAGAATAGGAAAAGGAAAACAAGAAGGGACTTCATGAATGTGTTTTTGTTTTGCGTGTATGTCAGTGTGTGGGTCAGTATATATATGTGTGTGTGTGTGTGTGTGTGTGTGTGTGTGTGTGTGTGTGTGTGTGTGTGTGTGTGTGTGTGTGTGTGTGTGTGTGTGTGTGTGTGTGTGTGTGTGTGTGTGGGTTTAATTTTATTTATCAATTCCCTCTGGTATTAATGAGGGCTGGCTATAATTAGCCTGGGCCAATGTAAATCAGGCCATGCTTGGCTCTACTGGAAAAACTAGGTCACACAACAGAACGAAGGATAAGAGTAAAGGAGAGGAGAAAAGACGAGTCAGTGGGCGGAGAAACGGAGAGAGAGAGAGAGAGAGAGAGAGAGAGAGAGAAACAGAGAGAGAGAGAGAGAGCGAGAGAGACGGAGAGAGAGAGAGAAAGAGAGAGAGAGAGAGAGAGAGAGAGAAAGAAAGAGAGAGAGTAGGAGTGGAGGATAGGATAAAGTCGCTTGGGATTGACGAAAAAATTACAGAAAAGGCAGGAGGGAATAGGGCGGGGAAGAAAGGATGGAGAGGAGGATAGTTTAAAAAGGTGGAGAGTAGAAAAAGAGAGAAAAGAGGAGGGGAGGAGAGAGAGAGAGAGAGAGGGGGAAAAGTTAACACTGAGAGCTGGCGCTGCAGCCGCCATAGAGGTCCAACAGCCATAAATACAGTTTGATATTTGTCTTCATCCACACTGGATTTCAGACCCTACATTTATCACACTTTCAGGACAATGCCTGCTAACTTCCCATTCTCTCTCCTCTTCACTCTCAGTACAAAGTGAAGCAAGCAGAATTACAAATGTATATGTATAAAAACATTTATTCTCAGATACTGTACAAACTAAATGCAGTGTGTTGTGGGCCTATGTGTGTGTACGTGTGTGTGTGTGTGTGTGTGTGTGTGTGTGAGTGCACACAATGGGCGCAAAACAAGCCCATTCTGCATCACTTGTTTCCCTGTTTGTGCTGTGTTGCGTGTGTATGTGTTTAATGTATCTGTTTCGGGATTGTTATTATTTGTGTCTGTGTGTGCGTGTGTGTGTGTGTGTGTGTGTGTGTGTGTGTGTGTGTGTGTGTGTGTGTGTGTGTGTGTGTGTGTGTGTGGGTGGGTGGGTGTGTGCGAATGTGTGTATGTTAATCACTCACTATCCCTCAGGTTTTGGCATACATAAATGTACTTTGCAGCAAGGTTTGCCACATTATTCACCTCTCCTAGGAGAGCTCTGAATTTGGAGTTGTCATTTGGTTCATTACAATTTTGTATTAATAATTCTAATTTGTTAAAGTATTGCTGCCTTGTGTTTTTGAATTTCTCACAAGTTAAAAGGAAGTTCATCTCTGTCTCAACCTCAGCTGTCTTGCAGTGACCGCATATCCTTTCCTCTGAAGCCAGGACTTTTTAAATCTCCCTTTTTCAATTGCCAAAGCGTGGTCACTTCGCCTGTACTTGGTTAGGATCTGCCTCTGCTTAATATCTCTGACAGTGGAGAGATATTCAGCCAATTTATATTCTCTGTTTAGGGAATGGGAGCAGTCTAATCTGCTTTGACATTTGGTTTCTTTATTCCAATGTTCCAAATATGATTTCTTTGCTTTGTTTGATGACTTGATTGACTAAAGCAGTGTTAGTCTGAGCATGTAATTGAACTTGATTAGTTAGTCTCAGCACCAACTGGCTGAGGGGACTCTTCTTAGGGTTCAGTTCTTGGGTTTTGAGTGCTTTAAAGTGAAGCGAGTCTTCAGGACTAGATTTTAGATGCATCAGGAAATTTTGAATGCTTTGAATTCTTTTTTTAATGCTAATCATCAATGGAAACTGGCCTAATTCTACCCTGCATGCATTTGTTTATGCTTTTCTTTGGACATTTAAGATACTTCTACAAACTTCTGCATGCAGGGTCTCTCTCTCTCTCTCTCTCTCTCTCTGTCTTTCTCTCTCTGTCTGTCTCTGTTTCCCCCCCCCCCTCTCCTCTCTCTCTCTCTCTCTCTCTCTCTCTCTCTCTCTCTCTCTCTCTCTCTCTCTCTTTCTCTCTCTCTCTTTGTCGCTCTCGGTCTCTGTCTCTGTCCTCAACCCTCTCTGTGTTTCTGTCTTAAACCCTCTCTCTCTTCCGTGTGTAAGGGAGCAGCCGAACAGAGAGAGTCCAGCTGTGTGGCTCTAACGTCAGGCCGCTCTAAGAGCCATAGGGAGGGATCTGATCTCTGAGAGCCATACGTTGAGGAACGTTGAGACGCTGCATGTGGTTTTGTCGGGTATTAATCATAGCCTCATCATGTGGAGCCACACTGTGGGCTGGATGAGGTCACACCATGACAAGGTGTCAATTGAAACTTCCTGGCACTCCTGAAACTGCTGCCCCTGAAAGATATCGTAGCCTTTTCTTCGAAATTCAATTAGGAACTCGTGGGAGCCGGGAAGAGAGAGAGGTTCTGACTAGTGGGGTTGAGAATAAGGTGGATAGATACGGCCATCGGGACAGAAGATTGTAAGAAGATCAAAGTGTTAGCCCCTTGCCAAGGAAGGCAACAAATGCAAAATTACACGATGCACAGACCATGCAAAAACAGACTAGAATAGACAAACTGAAAAAACAGCATTCTTTTTCTAAGGTACATAGACCAAGATTTTGTAGTAAAATAGCTTTGTAGCGCGTTTTCTGGATACGAACTGGAACTCGACACGGTATTTGGAGTTGATGTGTGTGCCCTGATAACGATGAGAACAATTCCCATTTTAATTTGTCACCTTAGGGAGCTGACCTGAATGAGGAACGAGAAAGAAAATTTTGGCTGACTGCTGAAGAATATTAAGACCTGGGCCTGTCGTAAAACCTGTCTTTTTCTTTTTATTTTCTTTGTAACCCAGTAGAAACCTACAGCTTAGTGTAAAAACCAAGAAACACCAGAGCAGCTAGGCAAATAGCAAAGGGTTCTTAGGAAAGTGGTGGCCTAGTGGGTAGGACTACTACCTGGTGATCAAAAGGTCATAAGTTTAAATCCTGCCTTGGAACACCACCCTTAGTGTGCCCATGAGCAAGGCACTTTACCCTAAGTGTGTCCCTTTTAATCTCATTGTAAGTTGCTTTGAATAAAGAGAGTCTGCTGAATGTTGTGAATGTGTAAATGTATTTCAAATAAAGCACTGCTTCTTTGGAACAGCTAGAGCAGGATAGCCTACGTACCAAAACTTTGGGTTTGTCATCAGGCTAGACAAGATGTTTTGTTTAATTAGTCTGTTAATGAAATGCCGATTAAGACAATCACTTACGGTTAGGGGGGGAGGATGGGAGTTGTGACAAGTTCAACACGTCAATGAGAGGGTTGTAAAACATTAGGACTAGCCAGGAGCAGGGAGAGTGTGAGTGTAGTTTGTGTAACCAGAGGTAAACTCTCTGTACCCGGGTGTAGTCTTTTTTGTAATGTTGGACTGGACAAAGGGACGGTTCCAGATCTGCAGTGGACCAACTAGGTTCATACTACAATAACAAACGGTTACATAGAAGGAGGGAACATGAAAACATGAGCATTGTGTTACCATTATATTTGACATAATTAATTTGTTCATATATATATACCCCGCCTCTCGCCCTGTGTTGGCTGGGATAGGCTCCAGCCCCCCCGCGACCCTGCATAGGATAAGCGGTATAGCTAATGGATGGATATATATATATATATATATATATATATATATTTATATATATATTTATATATAACCCAAGTATATTTATTTATACTTTATTTATATGTTTTTATATTTATTTGATTTTAATTAACTCTTTAATGAACTCAATTCTAAATTGAATTTATCCTTTTCATAATATTGAAAGCATTCTCTTTAAAATTAATGGTCTGCTTATCAAATCCTGTCCTTAATACTTTCTTACAGATGGATGACCTGGGGAAAAGAATAGTACAATATTAGCCTTCACTTAATTCAATAATCCCTAATAATATCCACATCAAAGAAGTAATCATAACCAAGACTAAAGCTAAGAAGTATAGATACATGTAATAGGACTTCAATTCCCTTCTTTGGCATCATTTACATACAGAAAACATCCGACAGGAAATGGAAGTGACATTGTTTGTTTTATTACATAGTCTTTATTTTATTTGTATATTTGCTTGAATAAGATACACAAAACAAGCTTGATTTGGTTATTAATAATTTATTTTCATTGAATTGTTAAATAAATAGCAGTTACATAGATAGGATATTAGAATATATAGTCTCTAGCAAAGGAACATGAAGGGACATATACACAGTAAATTCCCCAGGCAACTAGACAGTGGCCCTATCGGTGTTCGAACGTGAGCTTTCTATCAGCGTTCCCGTCGGTTTGAGCCTGAAATCTGTTACTCTCAAAGCAGTCAGGTAGATTTGATCACCATGGAAACTGGGGAACTTCCATTCTAGACCTGCTGGACCCTGAGAGCTTTAGAACTGAATTGGTACAGCTCCGGCACAGAATAGCGACACCGAAAAGAAGTCCTTAGTATACCACCACCTAAAATATATAGTGTAAGTATTAGTCCTTTACAAAGCTGGTAAATATATATAAATATATATTTATATTTATTTATGAATATATTCCTTTTAACGTACACAAATGTTATTCTAGTATTTGATAGCCTGGATATGCTGGTCTTTGGGGAGTGATGGTCTCTTGTTTCCTGAATGAAGGTTGCAGGGGGAAGTAGGTTCACAAAGTCCACACCATTTTGTCTCTGTCTGACTCTGACGTGCAAAAAACGGCTTTAAAAAGACAAAATTTAGGAGATCATGTACCTATCTGCTTGCGGCCATGAGTGTGTGTGTGTGTGTGTGTGTGTGTGTGTGTGTGTGTGTGTGTTTGAGTACTTCTCTGCGTGTTCTGTTATGATGTGTTTGCGTGGGAGAACGATGATTATGCAATATATAACTGCGTATCTCCCAAAGCCTTCTGTGGCTGAATTTAATTATGTTTAATAACCAATGGCTCAGTTGTGCATTATTCACATGGCTCTGCCAAGATGATGACAAAGAACAGATTCTTCTGTGAGACGCTGAAATTAGATCAGAACAATCACAGAAAACCATTCAGACACACACACACACACACACACACACACACACACACACACACACACACACACACACACGACCAGCGGAAGAGATTGCATCATCCGATCTCAGCCTTGGAAGAGCTGTGACCATTGTGGATAGCTGTCATTACCATGACGATGCAGTCATGCTACTCATAATCACACACTTGGTGATTGGATCTTTTCCTAGATTATTGTTTTTTTAAATACAGTTGAGAAATTGGAAAAGAAAGATGGAAAAGAAGAAAAACAGAGGCAGTCTTAAAAAAACGATATTTGACACATTTATTTTTAAGTTTTACGATCCACTTGTGTTTGTGCTCCTTTTTTGCTACTTCCTTTTCTTGACTTCCTGTTTCCTGTGCTTTCTACCACAGAGGAAGGCGAGTACTTCCTGAAGGTGTTGATCCCCAGCTATGCTGCTGGCTCCATCATTGGAAAGGGAGGTCAGACCATCGTCCAGCTGCAGAAAGAGACAGGAGCCACCATCAAACTGTCTAAATCCAAAGACTTCTATCCCGGTACGACGCAGCGCCGACACACACACACGCAGAACAACAAGATACACAGCGACAACACACATTTAGAACACACACACGTTCTAACAAACGCTCAGCATGCATACATAGTTCTAACACACTTTTAATACATGCGTACATAGTTCCAACACACATGCATACATGGTATCCCCACAGTAACAAAACATATTTTTAGAACATGCATGCATAGTTTACCCACACAGATACAAAACATGCTTTTTAAATCCCAGACTACCGCAATCGCATCGCACACTAAGACATTGATTGATAGATTGAATTATTCAGTGATTTGATAGATGGAGGATTTCTTCATTAATCGATTCTTTCCATTGATGTACATATTGGTCGGGGTCGATGATGGGATGTTTAGAGTTACTCATTGTAATGCAATCCATCACTTCAAACTTAACGACGCTGGGTTTTCAATCAGTAAGCAGAAACAATGCATCTCAAATCTTATATAAAATCTAGGGCACACCTTGGTCCACTAGTTTGTTTTAAAACGAAAGAGGCACAGTTTGGGGTTGTGGTGCATCTAATTAGATGGCCGATTTAACCTAAATAATTGAACTGAATGCAATATAGAGTTATTCATAACAGGCCCGTGTTTTATTTTGTGTGGCTGGTCATATGTTTTTTGGTTAAAATGTAAAATGACCTGGAGAACTGTGCTTCAGTGCCACTGCCTTCACATCCACAGAGGACCTGCTGGGTCTCCTCATCACTGATAAAACACGTATTTAAAGAACTCCTATTGTCTTGAGGGTTGGCGGGTGTGAGTGTGTGTGTGTGTGTGTGTGTGTGTGTGTGTGTGTGTGTGCTATGGTTCCAACCATTTCTGTTTTCGAGAGAGAGAGAGACCTCATGGACTCCAGGCTCATGTTGCTGGGGATCACACACACACACGCACACACGCACACACACACACACACACACACACACACACACACACACACACACACACACACACACACACACACACACACACACACACACACACACACAGGTTCAGTGTTGAGAGGATGGGGTGAAATTGTATTGGTCCAAGGTCTTAATTCCACATAACATGACGTTTACATTGCATCTAGGTCCAGATTTGAGCCCTCTGCGCAATCAACTGATGAGGCAACTTTGTTTTAGCAGATTAGAATTTTTTTCTTTTCTTTTTTTTTTTTTTCACACCCTCCTTTCTATTTTTTTTTTTTCTTTACCAAAGTCACTTTGAACACACTGTACCCCCCCCCCCTTTCTGAGATTAGGGTTAGTCCTCTCGTTCCCTCGTTATTTCTGTGGGTTAAAACGGTCTTTTGGGTAAAAACGGTCACACACACACACACACACACACACACACACACATACAGACACACACACACACACACACACACACACACACACACAGACACACATAAACACACTCCATTGCTGTCCGAATCGACTAGCTGGTGAAAAGGGCTTGGTTGAGCGGAGAGCTGAATGGAGGAGTGGAGGGAATGAGGGAGGGAGGGAGGCAGGGAGGGAGAGAGGGAAAGATGTGAAAGAGGACCATAGATAGATAAAGAAAGAGAGAGAGAGTTGTAAAGACCCCCTTTCTGTGCTCCTGCAGTCTTGAGGAAAGGGGCGGCCGAGGTGTGTGTGTATGTGTGTGTGTGTGTGTGTGTGTGTGTGTGTGTGTGTGTGTGTGTGTGTGTGTGTGTGTGTGTGTGTGTGTGTGTGTGTGTGTGTGTGTGTGTGAGTGTGTGTGCGTGTCCTTCCTGTGCACTGAAGGGGGCATCTGTATTCTAATGAGACAGGGTTCTTCCTGGGTGACAAATCAAAAGGCCCACCTGCTGTAACGTCTTCCCTGTGTGTGTGTGTGTGTGTGTGTGTGTGTGTGTGTGTGTGTGTGTGTGTGTGTGTGTGTGTAATGAAATCACTTGATGAGATTGCTGTGGCTGTCCTGAGCGAACTCTCTCCCTCTCTCTCTCTCTCTCTCTCTCTCTCTCTCTCTCTCTCTCTCCCTTCCTTCATCCCTCTGTTTCTCTGAATTCCTGCTCACTCCACCCTCCATCTCTCTCTCTTTATCTCTCTCTTTATCTCTCTCTTTATCTCTCTCTCTCTCTCTCTCTCTCTCTCTCTCTCTCTCTCTCTGCATCCTGCCCTACTGTTTTCCCTGACTGTCCATCCATCCTGTGTTCAATACTTTCTCTAGTCTCTCTCCCTCTCTGACCTTCCTCTCTCCCTCCTTCCTTCTTCCCTCAATCTCTCTCTTTCTCTACCTTCTGTCCATCCATCTTGGCCGTAGTGCAGGCGCAGCATTTTAACTCCCAAGCACTTAGCTGTGAGCAGCACTATATAGAGGGAAGCCAGACAGCCAACGATTCATTATTAGCAGCGGTAATTTATTACATACTATAAGGCACAGCCACACACACGCACACACGCACGCACGCGCACACACACACACATCCATATACACACACACACACACACACACACACACACACACACACACACACACACACACACACACACACACACACACACAGAGAGTGAGAAACACAGTCACACACAGGTTTTGGTTAGGGTTGGTTTAGGTGGTGGTTGGGTTGATTAGGGTTGGTTTAGGTGGTGGTTGGGTTGATTAGGGTTGGTTTAGGTGGTGGTTGGGTTGATTAGGGTTGGTTTAGGTGGTGGTTGGGTTGATTAGGGTTGGTTTAGGTGGTGGTTGGGTTGATTAGGGTTGGTTTAGGTGGTGGTTGGGTTGATTAGGGTTGGTTTAGGGTTAGGGTTGAGGGTGTTGTGTACTGTGGCTCACTGCCTTTTGTCATTGTATCTGTTTATTTCACTTACTCTATCTCTCTTTTAGTCTTAGTCTAATCTTATCACTCATTTTCTGTGATTCTTATTCTGTAGAAGATGGCAGTGAGACATATTAGGATGCTACGAGAGATGGAAAATGTATGAATGAATGTTAATATTTTAGTTAAATAAAGTGTGTGGTCATGCATGAAAATATAATTTTGTTTGTGACAGGTTTTGTGATTGGCATAATGTGATTGGTACTTCTCTTTGACCTCTCGTTTCATCTTCAACAAACTAAATAATTGATGTCATAGATTATGCAAATATATACTTGTTAACACATTTTCATAATCAATGTAATTGATTTAGATGAGAAGTCTTTGCAGCCCTGGTTATGGGTTTCTGCTATGTGGACAGACTACTTGCTGGGCGTGATAGCACCACCACAGACAGACAGACAGACGGTGGGACAACATACTGACATTAGATATTATTATTCATCATCATCATCTTCATCCGCTTTGTCCGGGGTCGGGTCGCGGAGGTAGCAGTTCCAGCAGGGCATCCCAAACTTCCCTTTCCCGGGCCACATTAACCAGCTCTGACTGGGGGATTCCAAGGCGTTCCCAGGCCAGTGTGGAGATATATTCCCTCCACCTGGTCCTAGGTCTGCCCCGCGGCCTCCGCCCAGCTGGACGTGCCTGGAACACCTCCCTAGGGAGGCGGCCAGGTGGCATCCTTACTAGATGCCCGAACCACCTCAACTGGCTCCTTTCTATGCAAAGAAGCAGCGGCTCTACTCCAATTCCCTCACGAATGGCTGAACTTCTCACCCTATCCCTAAGGGAGATGCCAGCCACCCTCCGGAGGTAACTCATTTCCGCCGCTTGTATCCGCGATCTCGTTCTTTCGGTCATGACCATAGGTGAGAGTAGGAACGAAGATAGACCGGTAGATTGAGAGCTTTGCCTTCTGGCTCAGCTCTCTCTTCATCACAACGGTGCGATAAAGCGACTGCAACACCGCACCTGCTGCTCCAATTCTGCGGCCCATCTCTCGTTCCATTTTCCCCTCACTCGAGAAAAAGACCCCGAGATACTTAAACTCCTTCACTTGGGGTATTATTGGGAGATATTATTATTCACAGAGGGTAATCATTTATAATTTTTTTTTAAACATGAGGTCAGAAAGCGATAATATTGATATACGTATAGCAAGTGTCACATTGTGTGCTGTGCTTGTGTGTGTGTGTGTGTGTGTGTGTTTGCCTGCTTGCCGAAACATGTACACGCACCAATGCACCCACCCAAACATCGAGAATCCTTCCACAAAGGTGTCACCACATGTGAACCACATCAGCGAAGAACTCCTTTTCAATGGGATTTTCCCTCAATGGATTCCATGTGGCCTTCGACATGCTACCAAAAAACTCTCTCCTGATTGGTTACATACAGTTCTGACTCACTTCCTGGATGACCGTGTCAACATGCAGGGCTCTCAGACAGGAAGTGGAGTTTGGTTCTCTGTTGGGAGGGCATGTGTGTCGCATGTATGTGATGGGGACGGACGCTGGCTTTTCAGGTTGGTTTGTCTCTTCATCTCTCTCTGTCAGCCTGTCTGTACCCCCTTAATCTCTCTCTCTCTCTCTCTCTCTCTCTCTCTCTCTCTCTATATATATATGTATATATATATATATACATATATATATCTCTCTCACCCTCCATCTCTGTCTTTCTGTCTCTCTTCTCTCCCATTAGAGAGTTGGCCTCCATACTAAAGCTTTGTCTTTAATCCCGGGACGTGATTTCGGTTTTCAGTACTTAATACCCCCCTCTCGCTCTCCCTCCCTCTGTCTCCCTCTGTCTACCTCCACTCCTCTTCCTATTCGTCTCTCGCTCTCAAACACTCTCTGTTTTCTCTCTCTGTTTACTCCTCTCTTATACACACACACACACACACGCGCGCGCACACACACACACGCGCGCACGCACGCACGCACGCACGCACGCACGCACACACACACACACACACACACACACACACGTGCACACAACATGTAGCCATGCAGCAGAGCATTACAGACATTAGTGATTTTTCGCCTTAAGCTTCTTACCCAGCTTTAAGCTTTCTCACTGGGAATTGAAAAGCTGCCATATTGCAAATCACACAGACACACAAATATACTCATGGGGGTCAAGTTAGTTATTTTATAATACAACGATGAAGTTTGTGTTTATTTGAACTTTCTCTGAAGTAAGCTATTAAATGACTGTGATGAAGACAAATTAAGTGTTTTGGGTGTGTCTGAGTCCATGTGTGCATGTGTGTGACATCATGTCAGCATTGCCAGCTCACTGGTGAAGTAGAGCGAGGCTCGAGCTAAGTGAGGGAGGTTGCCACGGTGCCAGTCAGTGCCATGCCTGGCAACGGGCCAACGACACACGCACACACACTTACAAACACACACACACGGACACTGACACATACATACACACTGACACACATAGACAAACACAGTCACACACACACTGACACACACACACACACACACACACACACACGCACACACACACATACACACATTGATGAAAACAAACTAAAGGGCCCATTCATGCCACTTTTCTCTCATTTGTGTAACTGGGACAACAGAAAAGTGTCATGTCATATTTCCAAATCATATTACACTAATGCTATGAACGGACACGATATAAAATGTTTTTCACTTAATAAGACTTTATTGCAGATATTAATATTTGCCATCGCAGGAATATCTCAGACCTCCATTTTAGATTTTGTGTCCCCACATTTGAAAGTCATAATAATGAAAGTATTATGACTGTAAAATGTATTTCATCTCCACTAACAATTTTTTTTTTATACATTTCATCTAGCATGGTCGTCCATGTAAGAATTGCACCATCTCTCTTTGTGCAAGAACAGGAGTCTTGTCCAATCCCACAGCCCTTCCCTCTCAAACCCCTCAGACCAAACCAATCAATCCGCTTATGGTACTAGCCGCTAGAGCAGGCATGGCTAATCAATCACCGAAGACCACAGCCAGAGCAGAGGGCAGATCACTACACCTGTCGAGGTAGACCACATCTCCCCTGGCCACCTCCTCCTCCTTTCTCCTCCTCTTCCTCTTTCTCTTTCTGTTCTGCTGAGTTCCTTTCTCGTCCTGTCTTTATTTCGCATTTTTTAAGTTACTTTTCTATTGCTTTAGGATTTAACCTTGTTAGTTTCGATTTGTTGGTCACTCTCTTTTTCCCTCTATCTCTGCCTCACTTTATGTCTCTTTTTTGGTCTCGCTCTCTCTCTCTCTCTCTCTCTCTTTCTCTCTCTCCCCGTTCTCTCCCTCTCCCTCTCTCGCTCTCTCTCTCCCTCTTCCCCTCTCTCCCTCTCCCTATCTCACTCCCCCCCCCCTTCTCTCTCCCTCTATCTCTGCATCTTAGTCCATCCTTTTAATCAGACAGAGCTAAGTATCCCAATGGGACGGTGAATTTGGCTTGCCAGTATTCAGATCAATGATATGTGTGTGTGTGTGTGTGTGTGTGTGTGTGTGTGTGTGTGTGTGTGTGTGAGTGTGTGTGT
>JAPMUY010000213.1:95000-97500 GCA_026901105.3 Galaxias olidus | reverse complement strand
AGGTTCCAACTTGAAATAACAAGTTGACTCAATGTTTTCTTAATTTTAGTACAACTAACTTATTAAAACAAGTTGAACTAACTAAAAGGCCAAATAATTTTTTACAGTGTACAAATATGTCTATTCTCGGTGTGTCTCTGGTGGTTCCTCAGAAGGGAAAGTGAATCTGAGCCATCTACCTTTCCACAGCTCTATAAAGCTCTATACCCTGTCTGCCCATCCAATAGACACACACACACACACACACACACACACACACACACACACACACACACACACACACACACACACACACACACACACACACACACACACACACACACACACACACACACACACACACACAGCACTGGGGAAATACACACAGACAACACTGGGGGCTCTTCTGTGATTCCCAAACAGTTGATATTATATTTTTATGGTGGCCGTAGTTAACTTTTCACTGGTCGTCACCTGAAAGGTTCATAGCTGTAGATACTGAATTGTTTAACTATTTGTGGAACAACACACACATACATATAAACACACACACACACACACACACACACACACACACACACCCAGTATCCGAACAGAACAGGGATCCTTGCGTGAGGTTCATTGAACGGACACACACACACACACACACACACACACACACACACACACACACACACACACACGAGACAGGGTCTTAAAGGAAAAGGTTCCAGCCTTAACGCCTAACAATGGAGACCGGCTTTGTGTGGGAGTGTCCTCCCCTTTAAGAAGGAAGGTGCACACCACACCGCTGACAAAGAGCCTCATTGACAAAAGAAGGAGACGGGGGGAAAGCAAAGACGAGAGTGGAAAGAAGAGAGGGAGAGAGAGGAGGGGGGAAGATAAGAACTGAACATGAGAGAGAGAGGGAGAGAGAGAGAGAGAGAGAGACCGGAACAGGAACATAGCGATGGGAGTGGGAGAGCTGTGGACAGAGGAAGAGAAAGAAGCAGTGGTGAGTTGTTTTATTTCTCATTACAGACCCCCATCTCTGACAGTGGGACAAAGGTACCCCTTGGAGACCCCAATACCCCCTCTCCCTCCCCACACACACACACACACACACACACACACACACACACACATACACACACACACGCTTTCTAAAAAGAGCAGGTTCCACAGCTGCCCCTCTCAAGCCCCCTCCCCCCTCCAGTTCCTCCATTATCTTTAATCCCCTAGTGAAAGCCCCTGTTGGCCTCCCCCTTACTGCCCCAATACACACACACACACACACACACACACACACACACACACACACACACACACACACACACACACACACACACACACACACACACACACACACACACACACACCGGTATCAAAACCCTCCCTCCCAGCAACAGCCCCTTTGTGATTAATTTTCCCCAGCCTGTCGGTCCGCAAAGCTATCAGCTGTTAGAGCGGCCCCTTCAACACACACACACACAGACACACACACACACACACACACACACACACACAGACACACACACACACACACTGTATGAGCTCTCACTTAAATTAAACAGATTGGCCTGTCCTAATTAACAGGGTCCTGTTCCATATGGACTAGTTTGGGGGTTAAAGT
Organism: Galaxias olidus; assembly: GCA_026901105.3. Classification (NCBI taxonomy): domain Eukaryota; kingdom Metazoa; phylum Chordata; class Actinopteri; order Galaxiiformes; family Galaxiidae; genus Galaxias; species Galaxias olidus. Next base: position 95,909 of record JAPMUY010000213.1, on the reverse strand, counting down.
ATGGACAGTTTGTTTGTGTGTGTGTGTGTGTGTGTGTGTGTGTGTGTGTGTGTGTGTGTGTGTGTGTGTGTGTGTGTATGTGTGTTAGGAATTAGACAAACAGCCTGGCTCAGTCATGGGCACATGACCGCTGGCTCCCACAGAGGACTGTGATGATTGGTTGATGGGGGATCTCGACCTTTGACCTGGATGTGTTGAAGGAGAATGACAATCTCTTCTATCTTACTTTGAAACACACGGGGACACACATATGTACATACACTGCCACTGAGCAAGGTGTACCCTAAATATCTCTACAACTAAATAAAGTTATTTGATGTTTTGTGGCGGGTTTTGTGATAATCTGTGGTCGATCTGTTTTTAATTTGCAGTTAATTATCATCATCATAAATCTGATTCATTATACAGGGAGGGGGAGCCCTTTTATGTGTAGTCTAATATGTTGTGTTGACTTTGTATTCTAGTGTATAATGTGTTGCACTTCTTCTGACCTCTAGAGGTCACTGTTTGGATCTAGGAGCACTCAGGTGAACAGGAAGTATGTAAGGTAAGAGAGAAGGGAAGAATTGGAGGAAAAAACTGTTTTTTGGAGGGGAATCATTTTTCATAGAATATGGGTGACTTAGGGGTTTCAGTTTTTTAAATTTCTAATCATGGAAAGGCCATAGTCACTTCAGCCATGCTATCAATGCTGACAAAAACGTTTTTTTTATTTTCTGTCGGCCATTTTAGCACAGTTCTGGTGAGCTATGAAGCTCATATTAGTTCAAATATAACTGTCCTATTCAGCTCTGTGTACTGGAGGCTGTATGCTGGACTACTTGTTGGTGTTTTATGGGAACTGTTGTCTCTTCATGGTTTATATCTGGGTTTGAATCACTCATTGCTTTCCACATGGTTATTATACTA
>JAPMUY010000213.1:75000-90000 GCA_026901105.3 Galaxias olidus | reverse complement strand
GAGCTAGCAGAGCCATGGAGGTGAGAAGCACAGGGAGCGTAGTTTCCCCAGACGCTAAACCGTTGGCGGACATAAAGAGTTGAGGAGATGATGGAAGAGGAGAGTAAGAAAAGAAAGTGAAGAACGAGGAGATGAGAAAGTGAAGTGGAAGGAGGTAGAGAAGGAAGGGAAGGAGATGGATGGATAGCATTCTGTTTGTAAAGGCAGCCTGGGGCAGGCTGACCACACTAGCACCAGGATTTAATAAGAGGTTCCTAATTGAACCATGATTCTTTATGTCCAGTTGGCCCCAAGTTTAACTGTATGTGTGTTAAACATGTGTTATGTCCAGCCCCCTGGGCTGGTCATTTAGTGTGTGTGTGTGTGTGTGTGTGTGTGTGTGTGTGTGTGTGTGTGTGTGTGTGTGTGTTTGTGTGTTTGTGTGTGTTTGGGTCATTCGGTGTGTGTGTGTGTGTGTGTGTGTGTGTGTGTGTGTGTGTGTGTGTGTGTGTGTGTGTGTGTGTGTGTGTGTGTGCGCTGCTCTTGTGTATGTGCATTTGATTGTTGCAGCAGGCAGTCATGTTGTGAAATTAGTCTCAAACTTCCTTAACTTCGTCTGCAGCAAGCATTCCTATCCCTGGTCCATGTGTAATGAGAGGACTGCAGCCCAACAGCTTTCACTGAGAATACGCTTTCTTTTCCTCCTTATTTCTGTCGTTTTTTTCTTCTTCTCATTCTTCCTCCCTCCTTTCACCCGCTCGACCCCTTTCTTTCTTTCTTTCTTTCTTTCTTTCTTTCTTTCTTTCTTTCTTTCTTTCTTTCTTTCTTTCTTTCTTTCTTTCTTTCTTTCTTTCTTTCTTTTTTTCTCCCTCCCTGACTCCCTCATTTTCTCCACCCCCCCCCCCCTCCTCACCCCAGCCCTACTCAGTCCAGACCAGAGCAACTCTGAACTCATAAAGTCCGTTAGTACTGACACCATGTCCAAGTTTCCCTACTGATCCTGATGACATCAGCACATGCAACTCGCACGCTCTCTTCTTGGGCTCGTTCCCGTTCTCTCTCCCTTTCTCTTGCTCTCTCTTTTCTTTCTCTCTCTCTTTTCTCCCTTCGCTCTCTCTCTCTCTCTCACTCTCTCTCTCTCGCTCTCTCTCTTTCTCTCTTTCTCCTCTCATCTCTAACCTGTAATCTCTCTCTCTAACCTCTAATCTCTCTCTCTCTCTCTCTCTCTCTCTCTCTAACCTCTAATCTCTCTCTTTCTCTCTCTCTCTCTCTCTAACCTTTAATCTCACTCTCACTCTCTCCCTCTCTCTCTCTCTCTCTCTCTCTCTCTCTCTCTCTCTCTCTCGCTCTCTCTCGTTTTCTCTCCAACCCCTTTTCTTTTTATTTTGACCCCCCTCCTCTATTTCTTTGGCCTCTCCTCTTGGAATAACAACACATGACATCATCAACAGCTGCCCAACCATGTGTGTGAGCATGTGTTTGTTGGGGGGTTAGACTGGCGGTTGCCTAGGTGACCGTGCAGGATAGGGGTCAAGGGGCAATTAAAGCTTGTTGTCCGTCCCTCAGTCACAGTGAGGAACACTCAGGAGGGGACCCACCGGGGCATTCTCTCTCTCTCTCTCTCTCTCTCTCTCTCTCTCTCTCTCGCTTTCTCTTTAATTTCTCCTTTTTCTCACTTACTCCAGGAGAATTCACTTTCTCTCTTTTTGTCCTGCTCTCTCTGTAGTTTTTCTTTTTATCTTTCTCTCTGCCTACCTCCTCCCTTCTTTTAGGAATACCCTAAGAACATCTGTTGGATCTTCTCGCGGTGAATTGTTCCATGTTCCACCGGCCAATGCTTGGCCTAGTCCCGCTCTATGCAATCGAGAGTGGTTTCAAAGTCTAATACCTGACTTTAACCTGTCCTCCCCCTCTACGTGCGACACTTCTCATCAGAGTGTTCCTGTTCCAAGTGTGCTTGAGCGCAGAAGAGGACAAACTGAAATAATATTACGACTCACAGTGAGACTTAAACCAGCTTCATTAGTTTTTTGTATGAGTTATATTGGGGGACTATTCAAACCTTAATATATTCAAAGTCGTAACTCAAATTTTACGGCTCTATCTCCTCCCATCTGTCTGTATTGGCCGCTTAGCCATTGTTTCCACAGCTGGGCCCGGTTGTTAGTGCCGTAAAAGACGTTTTAATTGGTCATTCAAACCTCCCTGGTCATGCCTATTGGCTCAGTGGGCTGCCCGTCAATTAATCTATCCCATTTTTCTCCCGCCCCTAACAGAATACTATTGGCCTGCGGTCAGCACTTTTTCTTTTACATGACAGAGAACGGGTCTCCAAGGAGACCGAGGGGGGTTTTGAGTTGTGTTGTGATCATTATGGGACGTTAGTCACAGGTCCTTAGTGGACAGGGGGTTGTGAAGTGTAATGGCTTTCACACAAACCACACGTTGAAAAGGACTCTCCTCTCTACACTCACACCACCCAACCAGAGTAGTTAATAGACGTTTGGGCTCTCGTCATTAAGTCACATTCAAAACCCATTTTGTATGTTGTCATAAAATAAGAATTTTTTTTTTGGTTGTATTTGAATGCATTTTATTGAGATGGTTTTCAGGTAGAGATGAAAAGGAGAATATGTAATGATACAGTAAGAGATGTAATTCTGTTATTAAAGTTTCATTTAAGTCCCTCGCCAACCGCATCCCTCCTTTTATCTCAAACGCTTTGGTACAAGCCCTCCTCCTTAAGCTGGCCTATTGCTTTAAGGTACCGGGGTCAGATGCTCCCATGACTCCGCCCCCTGGGCTTCTTCTAACACCTTGGCGTCGCTCCTTCCTGTCTGACATTTTAAAGGTGACTCCTGTCTACTCGTCGCACTCTGTAGCTATGTGACACACTCTGCGCCGCGTGTCTGTGTGTGTGTGTGTGTGTGTGTGTGTGTGTGCGTGTGCGCATGTGATGTTTTAACTCGTAGCGCTAGGTCACGTAACCCACAGTCAGACCGCATGTGGGCTGTATAAGCCAACAACGGAGAGCAGATCCTCACCTATGATAGCCAGCTAATCCTCTCTATCAGATCAAAGGTAGCCAGTTAACTTAGGCTTATCCACAGCCTTAGAAGATCTGTTTAATAAGCTTACATTAACCCTCCCTACCACCACCACCCTTCCCCAGATCTGTGCCTCGATACAATCCTGTCTCGGAGGTCTACAGACAATTCCTTTGACTTCATAACTTGGTTTGTGCTCTGACATGCACTGTCAACTGTGCGACCTTATATAAACAGGTGTGTGCCTTTCCAAATCATGTCCAATCAATTGAATTTACCACAGGTGGACTCCAATCAAGTGGTAGAAACATCTCAAGGATGATCAATGGAAACGGGATGGCCCTGAGCTCAATTTTGAGTGTCACAGCAAATGGTGTGAATACTTATGTACATGTGATATTAAATTTTTTTATTTTTAATACATTTGCAAAAAATTAAAAAAAACTTTTTTCACTTGGTCATTATGCGGTATTGTATTTAGAATGTTGAGATTTTTTTTTATTTAATCCATTTTGGAATTAGGCTGTAACATAATAAAAGGTGGAAAAAATTAAGGGGTATGAATACTTTCCGGATCCACTGTATATATATAGTACATACACTGTATACATTTATACACACACACACACACACACACACACAAAGATATTGACATACGATATAGAATAGTTTGGGCAAAGTGTGTCAGTGCATCTGTAGCAGAGGTGGTATTCCTGAGACGTGCAATGATTCCATGAGGTGCTATCTATGTAAACGTCAGCCATTGCAGCGCATCAGGTAACCTTTGTGTAATGCAAAAAACTACTTTCTCACTCTCTCTCTCTGTCTCTCTGTGTGTCTCTCTCTCTCTGTCTCTGTCTCTCTCTGTCTCTCTCTGTCTCTTTCTCTCTCTCTCTCTCTCTCTCTCTCTCTCTCTCTCTGTGTCTCTCTCTCTCTCTCTCTGTCTGTCTCTCTCTCTCTGTCTCTCTCTCTCTCTCTCTCTCTCTCTCTGTCTGTCTCTCTCTCTCTGTCTCCCTGGATGTGATTGTGACTGAGTGTGTCTTTAGATGTTAGAGCTAACAAAGACGTCAATGGCTTCTCCAGCTGGCAGTGTTAACTCAGGAAAGTAGATTACAACTGTGGACTGGAGAAATGGAGGGGTGTATTTAATAGGAGAAATCACACACACACCCACACACACACACACACACACACACACACACACACACACACACACACACACACACACACACACACACACAGTGCATGGGAGCCGCGTTGGGGTGAGTGCCAGCGCAGCATGCTATGTATCTCAGTGGGACCTTTCAAACATGACACTGTGTGAAATGGTCATTCACTCTCGTGTGCACGCACACATGTACAAACAGGCCACAATGGCACGCAAATGAACTACATATTAAAACACACACGGGCATACTTAACACACACACGTACACACACACACGCATATTTTATGTGAATACCACAACACTGTCTTCAACGTTCATGTGAATATCTGCACTTTGGTAGTAGACTCCATTCCATGGCTTCTGGCGTCTGATTGTTGGTAGCCATGACAACAGAACTATATGATATGCGGGATTAACTGACCAGCACAGCTGCAGAAATGCTAGCTTTTGATCTGCTGTGACAGAGTGCCCTTTTCTGCTGCCACACCAGTCCAATACTGCTACTACACAGACACCCACACACACACACACACACACTGAGACACACACATTTTACACAGAAACCCCATACCAAGACAATGCCATGGTAATCCTTTTGTGTGATTGGTTGCATCCAGATTACCCAGGGGGCACCAGCTGTCGGGGTAGAGCAGAGAGGGAGAGACGCAGATTCTAGATTCCAGATTCCTCAAAATCACTTAAAGACAAACTCTGCTCTTAACAACTGATTTGAAAATCTACAGGGGTTGTAATAATGCTAGTTGTGAGCTGATTGTTTTTTACTCCTTTCTGCCATATTCTTAAAAGGTTATTTGGGTTGACATTATAATGAAAAAAATAACAGTGGAGCCAAAATAAGGAAACTTTTATTTCATACATTTTTAAATGTAATAGTTTTTTGTATGTGGTACTGCATGGCATTGGCCCAAATGTTTGTTCACAGCTCAGAGTCTAAGAGCCTTTTATAATACATTCTGGATGTTCTCCAAGACCAGAGTAGTTCCAGTTTAGTCCAGTTCACTCTGGTACCACGGGTGTGAAAATGCCTTTACTGGATTGAGCCCTAAACCCTCTTCTCCCCCCTCCATCCATCCATCCATCCATTCCTCCATCCCTCCACACATCCCTCTGTGATACTAAACCCTATTCTTCCCTGTCAGGCTCTGCCATCTTGAGCTCAGAAAAAAAAGGATGAGGGTGGGGGGCAGAGGGGGGGACTAGAAAGAAGGAAAGAGTGAGAAAGTGAGAGACAGAAACAGATTTCGGCTGGGAGTCAGAGAGAGGCAGAGATAGACGTAGGATTGGCCTAGTTTGGTCCGTTACGTGTTGCTTGTCTGTTTTGTTTTTGAAATGGGGCACCAAACAGACAGTGAGAGCGTTTGCACCAATCGTGTGTTTTTTATGGTAGACATGCAATGGAGCTGATTTCATTTCATATTTTGATAGCAGTGATCTGTGGGGATTGCAGATATTATATACATTATCTCTATAGATTAACTCTAGGTGATGGTTCAGGATGGTTGATAGAAATATTGGCAGAATCAAGTGATGGTGTTTATACAATTATTCTTTATACGCGGTGTGTGTTGGAATGGATGTTGAATTGATCTATCTTCAGATATCTGTCTGTCTGTCTGTCTGTCTGTCTGTCTGTCTGTCTGTCTGTCTGTCTGTCTGTCTGTCTGTCTGTCTGTCTGTCTGTCTGTCTATCTATCTATCTATCTATCTATCTATCTATCTATCCCTCCCTCCCTCCCTCTCTCCCTCCCTCCCTCCCTCCCTGGATGGATGGATGGATGGGTGTATGTATGTATGTATGTATTTATGTACGTACGTACATATATATTGTATGATGGAGCTATATTTCCAGCTTGAAGCAGTGTTCCATAACATACATTAGTGTGCAAATGTCACCTTGTGCTTTCATTTAACGTGGCGGTTCTCTTAAGGGAGGATTTCCCAAAGCTGCTCCCTTCATTTTGCAGTGTCAACTTCAGCTCCCATCGCTCCATCTCTCTGTGGTCTGAAAAAGGCTTTTGTTTTAGATGTCTGTCTTCAATAAGTTCATTTATCCATGGTAATATAGTCCTTATTGGAATGTGGCCAAGCTAGAGTAAAGCCTATGTAAACTAACTATTTCAGCCTATTTTAGCTACGATTGATTGTTGCTTGGTAAGAACAAGGTACCATAGAAAAAGAACACACTCCTGCTAGGGCCAGCAATATTACCATGGAATGATGTTTCGGGAAATGTTTATCAGTTTGGATGAGAAAAAGCAAAGTAAACACTTTTTCATAATGCTGAGACATCCCTGTTTTACATCAAGTTGCTTTGACAGGCCCAAACAAACAAACATATGCATGCATGCACGCACGCACGCACGCGCACACACACACACACACACACACACACACACACACACACACACACACACACACACACACACACACACACACACACACACACACACACACACACACACACACACTACTGCTAGAGCCAGCAATATTGCCCTATGAGTATTGTGACTGTTCATGTCCTAACTATTCGATGTTACTGAGACGTCCCTGTTCTAGTTTCCTCAGCAGGCAGGGCGACGTCAGGACATGGACCCTTTCTGTTCTCTCTGCTCCAGATAGCGCTCAAAAAAACAATGTGCCTTTCGCATTGGCGGCTGGTGAAAAATAGTCTAGGTGGGGCTGTACCATATTCAGTCAGCTTCACAAATACAATTAAACACTAACTGCAGGACACCAGTGTTCTGCTAAATAGCAAGTATTAAATGTCAAAATTAAACATGTGAGGCATTCTTACACAATAACATCTTACTAAAGTCAACTACAAAAACAAGTAATAATAATAATAAATCATTTTATTTAGTTTTTAGCGCTTTTCTAGATACTCAAAGCGCTTTACACAAAAACTCCACACAGAAAGGTCATTGGCTGAGGTGGGGTTTGAACCCAGGACCTTCTTGCTGTGAGGCAATAATGCTAACCACTGAGCCACCATGCAAATGGGGTCAGGAGTGGTTTGTGTGTGTGTCTGGCATCTCATTATTTTGGCCATTCTGTCATTCTGAGTGGCAAACCTCTAAATTACTTATTTATTAAAGTCAGGGATGTTTTATATTAGTTTTTTCTCCATAAAAAGCATAGCCAGAGCATTCAGGTGTTCCAGTGTCATACTCTTCCTCAGGTTGATCTTGATCATCTTCAAAGTAGATTAGTGTGTCAGCTTACATTAAAGATTCTCAAACAAAACGTTGGGTGCATGCAGTTTATTGCCTAATCGTCGGGCAAAGATTTAAACATACAGATGGTCAAGGATAAGACATGGTTTTGGACACTCCAGCTCCGTCCACATTCATCAATAAAAGCGTAGTGTCAAATAAAAAATATGTTTACAATGGTATGATCAGCCTGTAAGTGGAACCCCTTGTCTAAGCCCCACGTGTACTTTTCTTTACTGTTCTGGCCAGCCTGTTCTATATTAATATTTGGTTGATCTGGTCCAAGCTCTCTTATTTTCTCCACCAAAGTTCTCCGTTCCAAACGGTTTTGATGAAGATAATTGAGTTAGCAGGCGCCTGACATCCTGGGTCATGCATCTGCGTTCATCATGGTCTTCTTCTCTCTGGATCCTATGGCAGATCACAAAACCAACTTTCTCTACCACGTACAGGCGGACTCTGCTCAGGGCAGTAAACTTACAGCCTTCTCTGGCAGCAGATTCGAGGACGCTGATTTGCAAAATTTATGTTTCCGCTGTTGCTATCTGCATTTCTTCGGTCAGCCATTGGCTGGTGCAGCTGCACTGAATCAGAGCCATAAAGATCCACTGTGTGCTGTTTTTCTACCGCCCCAGAAGCTGAAGTGCTAGCTAAAGAGAGGGGATAAATACGTCTATGGGATGAACAGTCAACAATTTTTTACCTTAAATATGTGATTTATGTGTTACAGATTTTGTGCATTTTACACACATACATGCTTAAAATAAGTAATTATTGTTTATTTTTAAAAAAACCTGGGAGAGCTAGGGAGGGCTGTGCCCTAACGCCCTCTATGGGCAAGCTGCCACTGGCCTTTCGCCATTTTGATGTTGTTAGATATATTACAGTTTTTCACAATTGTTTACACACGTTTTCTGAATCTTTGGCTCATTTTCTCAAAACTCTAAACACAAAACTACAAACACAAAATGCAAAACTCTACAAATCTCTAGCAAAAGCAAACTCTGCATTCCAAACTGTTTTATCTCTAACCAAAATGTTTTTTGCATCAAAATGACACACACACGCATCATATGAACAGAGCTTTCTACCAACCAACAACACACTGATGTGCTCAACACAAAACACTACTATGAATATTTTATTAGGTTTATGCCTTTTGCATTTTCAGTGTTACACTGTAGCCAGTTGTAAAAAATTGTTACAGTAATGTATATCTACTTAAATATATATAAATAAACACACAAATGCAATACAGAAACAGAAACATTTTGATTTACATGTATTTCCAAAATGCAGTATTTTGGAACACTTGTGTTTTGTAGTTTACATAAACAATAGGAGAAAACTAGGAAAAACATTCAGTAAGATAAAGGGGTTTCTGTAAAAAAATGAATAAAAAGAGCTCATCTGTGGCCTTTTTATAGTGCTAAAGCTCTGATTTCTAAGTGAAGAATTAAGCAACTAATGTTTACACCCGTGAGGAGTGGATGTTGCCAAGTGGGAACTGTGTGCAGAGTTTTGCAAAAAGTATGATTTAGAATTGAAAACTGAGTGTTAAGCAGAAATTGTGCTTTGCAGACTTGGTTTAGGAATTTGGTACATGAGTTTCAGGTTTCAGTGATTACGCTTCAAGTTCCAATTTTAGTGTGTACACAATTGTGAAAAACTGTATGTTAGAGAACTGTGTGTGTGTGTGTGTGTGTGTGTGTGTGTGTGTACTGTGTGTGTGTGTGTGTGTGTGTGTGTGTGTGTGTGTGTGTGTGTGTTTGTGTGTGTGTGTGTGTGTGTGTGTGTGTGTACGGGTGTGTGTGTGTGTGTGTTTGTTAAGTCTGAATCCCATTCCAGGGACCTGATAAGTTGTGTCTCCTTGTCCTTTAGACATATAGCTCTCAGAATAGGGGATGATGTTTGGGTTTACATGCAGGGTTGACTGGGCTTCAATCTCTACTAGACAAACAAGGAAATTGAATTGGACTGTAATCAAAGATTGCAGAGAAGCTTATGGAAAGGTCTGGAATTAGTATAGCAGATGGCTTATTTTAATTTGTTTTTCACATGTTTTTAGACCCCATCCTGGAATGAAGATGAATTTTATTTTTATTTTCTTACGGTTTTTATTGTATGTTTTCCTTTGAACTATGTTTTTTACTCTCCTGTGTGTGTTGGTATAGTTAGACTATCAGTACGTCTTAAATAATCCCCCTCCCTCTCTCCCGCACTCCGCTTCTCTTTGTCCGTTTGAAAAATAGGGAATATACTGTACAAACCCCAACTGCCACCAGTTATACAAGTTAATGTGACCTATGTAGCATACTTACCAACTCTCTCTCTCTCTCTCTCTCTCTCTCTCTCTCTCTCTCTCTCTCTCTCTCTCTCCAGGTACGACAGAGCGTGTGTGTCTGATCCAGGGCACTGTGGAGGCGCTGAATGGAGTCCATGACTTCATTGCTGAGAAGGTTCGTGAGATGCCCCAGAGCACCCAGAAGTCTGAGCCCGTCAGCATCCTGCAGCCTCAGACCACCGTCAACCCCGACCGCATCAAACAGGTACGCACTCTCTAGAATATATACATCTATAGTAGCTCCCACCTCGTCAAACAGGTACACACGCTTTAGAATTTAAACATCTATATTAACTCTGACCGCATCAAAAAGGTATGCACACTCTCTAGAATGTATACATCTGTATAAACTCCTTAAACCTAAGTCTAAGTCAGCCCTGACTGTAACCCTTATCTAGGAAATCTTTACCTATGTCAGTCTGTACACGCATCACATGCCCAACACACACACATCCAAAGTATATCTGTGTTTTTCAGCAATAATGCAGCATGTTCATTGTTCCATCCAGACCTTAGCATACCTACAAGTCTACAAATGTGAATTTTAGTTTTGTGGGCTTGCACCACTTGTGCGTGTGCGTGTGGGTACGTTTGTCAGGAGGTGTTAAAGGAGAAAGAGTGATTCTGGAGGAGTAACCAAACCCTCCTACACTCTCTGCTCCTCTGGTGAGAGGTGTTTATCCCAGTTAGAGTAAGGCTAAATCAGGCATGGCTCCTTTAAAACCATATGAACAGTAAGAGGGAGGGAGGGGGGAAGGAGGGACGGGGGAGGGAGCGAGTGAGGGAGCGAGAGAGGGAGGGTGAGTGGGAGGGAGGGAGGGAACTGCTGGCCTAGTTTAAAGAAGGTGAGAAATGGGACTATACTGGAGCGATAGAGAGATTAAAATAAACGAAGAGAGAGAGAGAGAGAAAGAGAGAGAAAAAAAAGAGAGAGAGAGAGACAGAGACAGAGAGATCTAATTGTTTTGGACAGGTTACAGGTTCGTCTAAGGTGTGAGTTGATGAACCCCACATGTGACAGAAATGGACACACAGCATTTACTGACCCATATGCACAGCACACCACATCACACACACGTACAGCATACACAATCACACACATGTAAAGCAAACACACAGTCACACACATGTATAGCAAACACAGCCACACACACATACAGCATACACAGTCACACACACGCACAGCATACACACAGTCACACACACATACAGCATACACACAGTGTCACACACACATACAGCATACACACAGTCACACATGTGTACAGCCTACACACAGTCACACACACATACAGGGAAAATGTAGAGGAAGTCACTTTGGTGATTTGGTTCAGGGAAAGACACTCACACACACGCACGCACACACACTCATTTGGAGACAGTGGGATAAGATGTAAAAATGATTTTACTTCCTCTTGCCCCTATCCAAACACACAAACCTTTCAGCCCTTTTTCTCTTCCTTCTCTTCTGCCTATCTTATACATCCCTCTCTCTTTCCTGCCGTTTCTCTTGTTCTTCTTGTTCTTCTTAGGTTAGGACACGTTTCTGAGTTCATTTCCTGGCTTTCGGATTCAAAAACCTTTGACTTGCAAAAAGGAACAAGGACATTCTTTTGAATCCAGAAGCAGGAAGGGATATCCAAAGTACATCCCATTCTGCCGTTGCCTAGCGTTGCTAGGGTCATGCACCACACACTTCAATTTGAGATACTGAATGTGAGATATGACTTGATTGAATCTCTTGTATCTGTAGACGGGCTCCCAAAGTATAACTCAGTACAGTACATCGACCATTACCTCATTGAAGAGTCCAATTAAGCCAGCTATTGACCTGCCAGCCAATCAGTTTAAGTGATTAGCATGGTGCTCGGTCGATGATTGTTCCACATCGATCTTGTCGGAGGCTCACCACATGGTCTGATCGGCCGTCGATTGGTCTATCTGCAATTGACTGCTCTTCTTCGGTTCTCATCTCTGGATCAGGTGTAGAAAAACAGATTTCAAAATGGCTACTTCTGAAAAACGGGGTGACTAGCTACAGGCGTATACAGAGCAACAGTCGTCCATCTCACAGAGTTGTTTTTATGCTTACTTATTTTAATTTCAATGTCCGTTTAATCAGAAGGTAACCTATCTTCTCTGACAAAGCCCGACGTTTAATTAAGAGGTGGGGTTGTCTATTGTATTCACTCATTTAAAATGATCTATCTTCATCTTCATCCGCTTTGTCCGGGGTCGGGTCGCGGAGGTAGCAGTTCCAGCAGGGCATCCCAAACTTCCCTTTCCCGGGCCACATTAACCAGCTCTGACTGGGGGATTCCAAGGCGTTCCCAGGCCAGTGTGGAGATATAATCCCTCCACCTGGTCCTAGGTCTGCCCGCGGCCTCCGCCCAGCTGGACGTGCCTGGAACACCTCCCTAGGGAGGCGGCCAGGTGGCATCCTTACTAGATGCCCGAACCACCTCAACTGGCTCCTTTCTACGCAAAGAAGCAGCGGCTCTACTCCAAGTCCCTCACGAATGGCTGAACTTCTCACCCTATCCCTAAGGGAGATGCCAGCCACCCTCCGGAGGAAACTCATTTCCGCCGCTTGTATCCGCGATCTCGTTCTTTCGGTCATGACCCACCCTTCATGACCATAGGTGAGAGTAGGAATGAAGATAGACCGGTAGATTGAGAGCTTTGTCTTCTGGCTCAGCTCTCTCTTTGTCACAACGGTGCGATAAAGCGACTGCAACACCGCACCCGCTGCTCCAATTCTCCGGCCCATCTCTCGTTCCATTTTCCCCTCACTCGAGAACAAGACCCCGAGATACTTGAACTCCTTCACTTGGGGTAAAGACTACATTCCCCACTAAAATGATCTATGGTCCGCTTTATTATCTAGTGAACTCCGGGGACTGTGTTTTCTGCTGAAAACAGCATCTGAGACACATGGTATATGGACTTTGTAAAGCCTGGAGGGATTTCAGCAACGCAGCGTTTGCGTGTTATATGGTTCTGTTGTTCCCTATTGACCAAGTAGTTATTTCACTAGCCCTAGAGCAACATGCAGCATATGTTTGGCTTTGTATTGTTTAGGTAGTTTCGGGTTAGAGATTTATTTTTGTTGTTTGCGTGTTTGTGTGTATGTATGTGTGTGTGTGTGTGTGTGTGTGTGTGTGTGTGTGTCTCTTTCTGACAAATTATGAATGAATATAACTAAGAATCACACACACACACACACACACACACACACACACACACACACACACACACACACACACACATACACCTTCACAGTAAGGGAAGAGCTGACACACAGGGGGCAGAGTTTTTGGCGAGTGCCCGTTTTCCAAGATGGACGTAGCTTTCTGCACAATTCAGAAATGATAGCACACACAAACCAGACCCAGCATGTGTGTTGTTACCACATGTCAAAGTGATGGCTTGGGTCTAATAGTGTTAAAGGGAGAGCATGGAGATGATGAGCTGATGTAGTAGAACAGTCTGTCAGCGCAGAGAGACACTTCCTCTGGTGGTGGACCACTACTCTAGAACACACACACACATTAGTGTACATATTTGTAGGTGTTGTTTACACAATGTATTTTAGTCCCTTAAAGACTCACACCTACACACTCACTGTAGCCTATAGCGCAAGCACACATGCGCACGCACACATACACACACACACACACACACCCACAGCAACAGTGGCTGTAGAATCAGTAAATAAACTCTCCTCCACTGGGCCAACCAGTATTCTCCACAGCGTTTAAAGGGCATGGACGGCATTCTGTAGACACTCTCGTAACCAAACACAACACACAGACACGCTGTGATCTGGTGAGCCCAAGACACACACAGCACACTTTAGAAAGATGAATGGGCGTCCAAAGTGCAGTGTATCCCCCCCCCCCCCCCCACACACACACACACACACACACACACACACACACACACACACACACACACACACACACACACACACACACACACACACACACACACACACACAGACACACAATGGACAGTGTCTACTGTTTCAGTTGTGGATTCCTGTTCTTCTTCTGTGGTTGTCAAGAGCACGGCTGTTGTGGCATGTGGTGGGAGTATTAGTGGCCCTCCCCTGAGAGCCGACAACGGGGGGATGAAGGAAGGAGAGAGAGACGGAGAGAGAGCGAGGGGGGGGGGGGGGAGAAGTATAGGTGGACAAACGTAGTGGGAAAGTGGAAAAAGGGAAGAAGAAAAGACCCACAGGGACAGAGATATTATTGAGTGACGGATGGACTGACTGAGTGATTGAGAGATTTAGAGAGGACAAGAGGTCACGCTAGCCAACAGCTGCAGTGTGTGTCTGTGAACGAGCTAACTGTGTGTGTATGTGTGCTTCTCTGTGCTAGCTAACTGCTAATCTCCTCCAAGCCAAACGGAGACAGAGCGGGGGGGGGGGGGGGGTAACAAACTCTGCTGCTAACACCTAGAACTCAATCACAGCAGACACGTACTGCCTGCAGTGCCTAGTGTCTAATGCCTATACCTGCCTACTCAGAACTCTCACTGTCCAATCAGGAAACAGTGCCTACCAACTCAGAACTCTCACTGTCCAATCAGGAAAGACACACAAAAGCAAGCCAATCCCTACCGGATTCATGATATTATAATCTGATTTTGCAGCTCAGTTCATAAACATAAAATAAAAGTGTTAAATGTCACATTTCCTCTCATATAGTTTTTATGTGTAATTTGTGTACTAGTCAAATGTGTAATAGTGTAAACAAAGTGATGTCATGTTACCATTGCCACAGTGTTGAGTGCTCTGAGCCAGTATTGTTGTGCTGTACTTGTTCTGTCCTATCAAAGAGCAGGACTGAGGAGTCTTAGACGGCTGCAGTATATCAATTGTTGTATCAGCAGTATGTGGTCGTCACACACACACACACACACACACACACACACACACACACACACTGTCCCTGGTATTGGGTGTTTGGAGCGCCCCTCCCTGGAGTAACTTCCTGTTCGGAGAGTGGCCATTTCCTGTGGCCTTTCACCCATAGCAGGAACACCTGTTTCCTACTTCCTGTTATTCCGACTTGGCACAGGAAGCCGCCTCATAAACGTAAAGGAAATCTGGAGTCACTGTTACTATGAGTCAAACCTTCTATCTAGCTCACTTTCTATTCTTCTCTCTCTCTCTATCTCTCTCTCTCTCTCTCTCTCTCTCTCTCTCTCTAAGAATTAGA
>JAPMUY010000213.1:0-65000 GCA_026901105.3 Galaxias olidus | reverse complement strand
GTCTTTCTGTAGTTCTCATTGTGTACATCTTCAGTTTTACTGCATATGTCTAGTTTACTGAAGAAGAGATGATTAACAACCAGATACTGAAATGTTTGGGAGGGAGTGGGTGTGTGAGTGAGCGCATGTGTGTGTGTGTGTGTGTGTGTGTGTGTCCTAGTGTTGTTGCGGTGTGTTGCCGCGACTCCCTTTCAATATCCCTTGAATGCTGGAGCTGTGTTTCCATGACAACGCTGACCCCTGGGACTCCATGCTTTTCATAGAAGACTCTTTAGAATCTCTCTCTCTATTTTCCTTTTTCTAACTCTCTCTATGGCTCTTTCTCTCTTTAGCTCTCTGTCTTACTTTCACTCTCACTCTCCGTCTCTCTCTCACCCTCATTCTCTCTCTTTTTGTATCTCTCTCTCTCTCTCTCTCTCTCTCTCTCTCTCTCTCTCTCTCCTATCTCTATCTCTCTCTCCCTCACTTTCTTTAAGTCTCCATATCCCTCTCTCTCGCTCCCTGGTAATGTGTTTAATGCAGTGTTGGACTATAGGTGAAACAACTCCCTCCTGCTCCCTCCTCCCTGGGTTGTTTCAGCACCACAGGTGTCTGTTTCCTAGGAGTGCGCATGCTATTCGGCTGCATGTATCCTACTGTTGCATACACACGAACACAAGCACACACACACACACACACACACACACACACACACACGTGCGCACACACACACACACACACACACACACACACACACTTCATTTGTTATTACTTTGGTCCTTTGCCCAAGATATATTTTATTTTCTGTTTGTTAAAGAATGAGTTGAATGAACTGGTAATTTACGGTAGTTTTATTTAGAAGGTCCATTACCATTATCCATTTTAGGTGTCATTACCAAGATACCATCATTACCAAGATATACAGTATCTAAATAATGAAACCTTTTAGCAATAACAAATAGTTTCTATTTTGTATTCCTCCCCCTCTCCTCCTTCTCTCCCTCCACCTCTCCCTCTTTCCCTCCCCCTCTCTTTCCCTCCCTCTACCCTCCCTCCCTCTTCCTCTACCCTCGCCTTCTTCCTCCCTCTCTCTCCCTCTCTCCCTCTCTCCCTCCCACCCTCTCCCCCTCTCTCTCTCTCTCTCTTCCCAGGCTAAGCTGATCGTCCCTAACAGCACGGCGGGCCTCATCATCGGTAAAGGCGGAGCCACCGTGAAAGCCGTGATGGAGCAGTCCGGGGCGTGGGTGCAGCTCTCCCAGAAGCCTGAGGGCATCAACCTGCAGGAGCGCGTGGTCACCATCAGCGGTGAGCCTGAGCAGAACCGCAAGGCCGTGGAGATCATCGTGCAGAAGATCCAGGAGGACCCCCAGAGCTCCTCCTGCCTCAACATCTCCTACTCCAACATCTCAGGCCCAGTGGCCAACTCCAACCCCACCGGCTCCCCTTACGCCAACTCGGCCGAGGTCATGCCCTCCGCGGCGGCCGCCGCAGCTGCCACTGCCTCCTCCCTCCTGGGTCAGGCCAGCTTGGCGGGCGTGGGCGCCTTCCCCACCACCATGTCCAGCTTTTCGGGCAATGACCTGCTGGCCATCACGTCGGCCCTCAACACGCTGGCCAGCTACGGCTACAACACCAACTCCCTGGGGCTGGGCCTCAACCCGGCCGCCGCCTCCGGTGTGCTAGCCGCCGTCGCCGCTAACGCAAATCCGGCAGCCGCCGCAGCTGCTAACCTGCTAGCGTCCTACGCCAGCGATGCGTCCGGCGGCGTGGGCCACCCAGCGGCCCAGCTCGGCGGCTTCTCCCTGGGCTCGCTCGCCGCGGCGCAAGCCACCAACGGCTACCTGAGCGCCGCCTCTCCACTGGTGGCATCCTCGCTGCTGGCCACGGAGAAGCTAGCGGAAGGCGCTAAGGAAGTGGTGGAGATTGCCGTGCCGGAGAACCTGGTGGGTGCCATATTGGGAAAAGGAGGAAAGACGCTAGTGGAGTACCAGGAGCTGACAGGAGCCCGGATCCAGATCTCCAAGAAGGGGGAGTTCATCCCCGGAACCAGGAACCGTAAAGTCACCATCACCGGATCACAGGCCGCAACACAAGCCGCGCAGTACCTGATCAGCCAGCGAATCACGTACGAGCAAGGCGTACGCGCCACCAACCCACAGAAGGTGGGCTAAATTGAGCCAATGGGAGCAGAGAGAAGAGATAAAGAGAAAAAGAATGGGGGCTTGGGGAGGAATACAAAAAAAAGAAGTGAGTGAGAGAGAGAGAAAGGAAAGGAGAGCAAGAATATTGGAAGGAATCGTCCATGCGTTTTCTTCTGCGTGTTCTCAGTATTCTCAACAACAACAACAAAAATAATTCTAATGTGTAGCTAAAATCTGCTCCGGAGAGAGAAAGAGAGAGGCGTCATGGCGAAAAACCAAGAAAAAAAATGTGTAAAATGTAAATAAGGTTTTATTACTTAAGTCTTGATCTTTCAAGATTTTTTATTGTTTTGGTTTGTTTGTTTTTGGTTCAGTAACTTAAACTGTTTGTTTGTGTGTGTACTCTGTGGACAGAGCTGAATGCCATGTAGACAGGCATGTAGCCTAAGAGGCGGCAGAGAGGGGAGTGGGAGGGGGGTGATGGGGGTACGACCATGTCGACCCCTCCCCCTCCACACTGCAGCTCACTCATAAGGGTCGTTTGTTGATTTATTTTTGTCCGTTTTTGATTTGCCCCTTCCCCCGAAACCCCACACTATTTTCCTCCTCTAGAAGGATTTGATAATGAATAAGACTGCAACCTAGAGCTTGGTGTGTGGTATCCAAAAAACCTTCTCCCCCCTTCTCCCCCTCCCCCCAACTGGCCTTCACCCAGCCGCCCCCTCCCCCTCCTGTTTTTTTTTTTAAACGGATGGAAGCGGGGAAGGAGGAAGGGAGGGGGGACGAAAGAGCGAGATCAAGGAGTCTCTTCCACTCGAGGTTTATCCCTATAATTTCTTCTAGCCTATCACAGCGCAGCGCGGCAGGGCATCTCCACGCTCTCAGCGAGCGAGACCCCTAGCAAAAATTCAGTCTAGCGCACCGAGGCGCACAATGATGACCTCACATAGTCATTCAGAGTTCTATGACAACCAACAGCAGTAATACAGAGTACAGCTGTAGGTCTATACAGTCTACTCAGAGTCTGTGGCATGAAGTCTGCTATGATGAATACGTAAATGTTAACGGGAATTAATATTATGAAAATAGATGTCATTGCCATCGTCATTATTTATTAATATGATTTCACCCATAAATTTTTTCTTTTAAAAAACTTTGTGAATTCAGGTTGACATGAATGTAAATGATAATTTGATTTTTTATTTTATTTAAGTGGAATTGACTATGAATAGTAATGTCATATAGTGTAATATATGTCTAATTTAAGGCCGCTTGTAACTCCGCTCCCAGGCTCAAAGATGGTCACTATGATGGCTCAACATGATATCCAGTCACACATCAGAAGAGACAACACACACACACACACACACACAAACAGAGCAAAGCACTACAGTGTCATGTGTAGTGCTAAAACTGAATACCATTTCAGCAATGCAGCACACTCTTGCCGACAGAACGTAATTTAGTTTTTTCTTTAAACATATCTCCCAAATTCAATTTGCCACCCACTTCTTGTACCACAGGCCTCAGGGCAGTGTTACTATGGTTACCTCAAACCCAAGGTTACTTCTCCATTCAACAGCTTCAACATTCTAGAACCTTAGAACACCCAGACAGAGAAGCTCCACCACGGTGTACTACTGAGAAACATTCAACAATGGAAGAAACACTGAAATATTAAATATAAATAAGGGACACGTTTTGTTGCCTCCAAACCTCTCCTTCCTAGCAGATCTTGTTTGTTCATAGACAGGATGCTTATCGATGAAGGACGAGGTTTTTTAGCATGTCTGTAATACTTGCCCTTATCATTGCGTGGTCCCTCTGCCCTCTCAATAAAAGGGCGGGGATGTAATGTCACAGAATTCATCCAGGGTGTTTGTCGGTTTTTGCCGCAGGGCTTTCCCGCTTTGCTTCAGTAAAAAAAAAAAAAAAAAAACTGCCCACTGTTGACCCACAAGGCTGCTAAAACATGCTGTTTTGATTTTGTTTTCTTTTGTTATGTTGTTGTTTTTTTTGCAATCAGAGTACACTGAATATTGTCTTAATGCACTGTGAAGCGAGGGAATAGCTCTCTCAGCCAATGAGGTCAGGGCTGTGTGCTGTAGGCGCTTTGTCATTGGATGGTTTTATATTGCAGGAAAATATCTATCACATATAGATGAAAAACATATGGAATATAGAGTTTATCATATGCTAGGCAACTGCATATACTCACTGGGAATACCCATCCTATCCCGAGGGGAGTCATTAATTTTAATCATTAATAACGATCGATTTGTGGTGATACGTAGTCATGGAATCTGAGTTCGAATTGGAGGTTGGAACATGGGAGAGTGGCAGGTGTCCGTTAGCAACAGAGGAAGTTGGTTGTTGAACAATAACAAAAAGATCATTGAAAAAGATTAGCCTTGGAAAATCCTTCTCTCATTCCTTCTCTCATTTCTGTTTCCACAGAACTTTATAAAATTGAGACTGAATGTACTACACCAATAAACCACTTCATGGTCAGCTATTGTCCCTAGCAGTTGACAGATAATTCAGCACTATAAGTGGGGGGCGAGGTGTGTTAGATTCGCTGGTCTTTCCGTGGTCGGGTGGGGTAACTCACTGGGGTAACTCACCCAGAGACCACCTATAATACGACTTAAGAACAGCCCCGACCCCAATTTGTTAGCGTGCTCTCTCCCGTTCTGCCAACGGAACGCAGAACACATGTGTCTGTCCAATTGGAACACCAGTGAGGTCATAATCTCCAGAGTTTGGTAAGGAGGCTTCTTTTCTCCCATCTAACGCCATCCACGCACTCCTCACCTTCCTCCCCCCTTCTTCTCCGTGCCCCCCCCCCCCCCCCAGCCCCCCATCCTCACACAACTCACCAACAGCCCCACAATCACTCCATTTTGGGTGACTATGTATGGTGTCACAATGCATGTCTGCTGCTTGCCCTTACAGAACAATAACTACGACTGTCTATATAAGCAATCAGCCGACCGGCTGAACAGGGAGGCAGTCTCTCTCTAAGTCCACAGAGCTTAGAGTTAGTCACAGCTCTAATCATAGGTGTATCCTTACCAGCTACAGTGTAGGAACCACACATGGTGACTTCACACAGGGAGCAACGTGAAATCCCCTCGATTAATGCATTAAAACTGTGTGTTACTGAAATTATGCTAATCCGAAAAGAAAAGAAAACATGTACAAACATAATTTACAACACCCACACATAGACGTTGTTAAGTGATTTGGTGCTTGTGTTGGCCTAGTGACACATAGTCAAATAACTGGACGTAGGAGGTATGTTAAGCAACAGCCTGCTAGCATCTTTAGCTCCTGAGCTCAGTCAATGGAGTTAGTTAGACGACATCTCCATTTTCCTATCAGCCCTACGACCCTTAAAGGATAGGTTTCTTAGGGCAGCCATTTTGTTTTAGTTTGTAAGTTAGGGAAATCTAGATAATGTGATGATTACTGGAAGCAATACACGTAGTGGCATGTTTTTCCTGTCTTCTCTTGTCTGTCGTAGAAGCTTTTGAATTTACCTATACTGTAGATGTTCAATAGGTTTACATGATAACAGTTTTTTTTGTGGAAATGCTGCTATTTAATAAGAAGTGATATACTAAAATAAAGGATAAAACATATCGGATACGCCATTTAGCTGGAAGTGCTAGCTCCAAGGGGAAGTATAATTTTTTTCTCTATTACATGCGAATGATAAGTTAGGAATAACAACTGTAACTGTTGGGATGACTAATAAAACTTGTGCCAAAATAGATCCTTACAGACTGATACTGTAAATGCGTGATTTCAACAAACACTAGATGAGGTGAATCTTATTTTATAAGAAAAAAAAATGTGAAAAGTGCCAAACAAACAATATTTGTAATTTTAAATAGAAAAAGATTTGTCCAAGTCACAGTTAAGAAAATAGGTAAGAATAGAAATCAGTTTTCTTGTAAGTTGTTTGTTTAAGTCCCCTTTGTTACTTGCCATAAGATAAATAACTGTGGGAGGCACTTTCTGTGTTATCGAAGTGTTAGGTAATCATCCTGAACTACGATTACCACAATGCAACAGCACTATAACTCTGGGGCTAGAGTGATTACCATGACAATAGGTAAGCATGGTAATGCAAAAAAAAAATGTGACTAGCTAGCGTTCTTAAAAACAGCCTTTTATAGTTATGTCAAAAAATGTATTTTGTGGACATAGATGTAATCTTTTTTGCACGTCAATATTGCATGATATCAGAGTAAAGCGTGGAAAAAATCGTAAACAAATAGTGACAAAAAAATTAGGCTGTGTCGTTCATTTTGGAGACCAATATCTGCATGCCAACAAGGGTAGAGCCTTTTGATATACTTTTACACATTGAAAACGTATGTTTTGTTTTTTGCTACAATCAAATTGCGGTAATGGTCCAAATAAAGCAAGGCCACAATTGAACAAATATTGATTTCATGTTATGCCAGGATGATTATTTTGTGACTACAAATAATTTTTTTTTATAAGAGATGTGAACAAACTTGCGATCAAACATATTTTTCTAGTTTGTTAGCTGGATGTGCTTCGACTAAATGTCTTTGTAAGTTTTCTTCTAAACTTTAAAAAGTCTGTCTTTAAAACTAACAGTTCTTGCCATGAAAAACTGAGAGATCGTCTTTGAATGTACAATTCATCTCTGCATAAGTTTGCATCGCTCTCCCTATGTGATTGTGCAGTAGAGCTTGTATTGTGACCTGTGTTTCTGCTGCGTGTGTTTTATAACAATGTTCTAACCCCTACTGAACTATTGCTCATCTTTCCCTATCTTCTTGTTAGCTTTAGTTTGTCTTCTGTAGAAATGCACCTTATAGATCAGACACAGAGGTCCCTGTCTTCTTGGAACTGGAGACCGTTAGGAGGAGACAAAACCGAGAGAGCAAGATACTCTGGGGTACAATCTATTGTCCAACACATCTTCACTTTTTAGGTTCCTGCATATCTTCGGTAAAGCTCAGTTATGAATCTAGGAATTTGAACCTCATGCAAATCAGTGCTGGGGAGATGAGGGGTTTGTTGAATTAGGACCTACTCTAGGTGTTTTAGACCTAATAGAGGTGTTCTACTGTGCACTTAGTCCTGCATGTGCTCTCTCTCTCTCTCTCTCGTGCTCTCTCTTTTGCTCTCTCTCTCGCTCTTTCTCTCTCTTCCCTCTCTCTCTTTATTTTTCTCTTTGCTATTTGTACCTGTCTGCTTATGGCCAGTGTCACTGGCAGTGGCGTCCATCTTGATGATGGTAGTAGTTGAATATGTCTTTGTGTTTTGTGGCTTGCAGAGGAATGCAAACTTATGACCCACCTGTATTGTCAGGTGACATATCCGACTAATCCATGGGTGTGTGGCTCTTTCCAACATAGTCAACTCCAAACGTCACCCTGACCCCCCTACCCCACTCTAAAACCACTCACACCCACCCACCCACACCCACCTACACCCCTGCCCCGTCTACACCCCTTTTCACCTCACCCACTGCCCCAAGTCAGACATTCAAAGGGATTTCTCCAAGCTTTGGTCCATCTCAGAGCACCAGCAGCTCTCTAGACTGCATTTGTCATATCACTGTTTCTGTTCACTCCCTCGCTCGCTCGCTCTCTTTTATTGTTTTTCTTGTTTGTTTTGATTTGTACAATACTCTCTAACCTTAGACCAATTATAACAAAATGCCATTCATGTGTACCCTGTTTACTCCCCCTTCTCTTCTCCTCCCTCTTTTTTGCACTTTCACTGCCCCCCTCCCCTCTTTTCCAACACCCCCTCGACACCGCAACACTTCTGCTGTGAGCGGCCCCTTCCTCTCCACCCTCCTTTCTCCCAGAGTCTCTCCTGAGTGCCAAATAGATATCAGAACCATTCCAAAACGTTTTTGAGTTGTTTCTTGTATGTTGGACATCCATCGGACGCACCCATGAAGCCAGCATGCTCCTTCTTCATAACATGATGTCAGTCATGGCGCCTCAACTGAACACCCCGCCCCCCTACCGACACTGAGCTTTAAAAAAAAAAGACCAGGATTAACCCTCGGTAGGTCGGGCTATACCTGCATACCTACCGACCAACCTACCTACCTACCTACCTACCTACCTACCTACGCTCATACCAACTGCTTTCCTAATATTGCCATCTCTTCAGTCTGCGGGACATCATTGATTGTGTGCCATAGTGTTGGGGGCACCTGTCACTCTCTCCTCACCCCTCTCCCACCAGAGATTTGCTCTCTCCATTTTGATTTTTCTCGATGGGAAAGATTCTAAAAAAAAAATAAAATAAAAAAAAAATCCATTTTCTAATGACGATTTTTTTGTTGTTTAACATTAAACCTCTCCCACGCACACCACACACACTCAACGTGGTGTGAGGAGTGTAAGCATCGTCAGCTGCGCAACCATCCTCTGTCTTCTGAACTTTGAACTCTCACCTCTCATGAACTTTATTGACCTTCTTGCCCCCCCCCCCTCCCCCACCCCCCCCTTCTGTGTTCATCAAACCGTTTGGACAATAACTCTCCATTTCATCACCAAACCTCTTTGAGACTGTGCAATGCTAGCTGAAATGATTGGGTTTTTTGTTTGTTTGTCCGTGGTTCATCATTGGGACAATTCTCAGAGATTAAAAAAAATAAAAATATACGAAAGAAAAAAAAATCCTTAAAAAGAATACAGACAAACAAAAAAAATATAACACTAAGTAACTGTTTCTCCACACTTTCATTTTTTTCTCTCTCATTGTAAATATTTTATTTTGGTCAGATTTTGTTGGAGCTGTAAAGAAAGTTGTGTTTACCAGAAAGGGGCTGGCAGCATATAGAACGGACAGTGGACCCAGAACTAGATTAATTATTGCACTCTTACTCTGTGTGTTAGCTATAGTTAGGTCTGCTACAGTAGTCCGTGTTGTCGATATTAGTGTTTATCTGCTGTGTTTGCTGTTTAGCTTCAATGCTACCTAGCTAGTTCTTTAAATAAATTTGTACATCTTAAAAAATACTAACACTAAAACCCTAAGGTCCAAACCATGCCATCTTAGGCTTGTTTTTTGTACCTTCGTTGATGTTTTCCTGCCCCTGGCTTTAGCAGCTTATTATGAAGCCATAGTTGTTGAAATGCTTGATTGTGTTAAAAAATCATATCATTGTGGGGAAAACGGAAAAGGCTCAGCCCGCTCATGTTGCAAAAAAAAGAGAGAGAAAAAATGTAAAAGCTTACAGGCCACAAAAGAAAGTCGAGCTCATACTTTTGTGCAATACTGTCCCAAGTTTACATGACATAGAATAGTGGCTGGGTGGACGAACAAAACTAGACATATCGCTACGGGTGACATTGGTGTATGTAGGGTCAATATTATGCTACAGGTGCCAGGGATACGAATAGAGTCTGCATGACTTTGGTGCCTGAGTAGTGCTATTAATGACATATCTTTAGGTAAAGTGATTTCTATATCAGAGATGACTTGAAAGTATTAAAGTAGCTAGACTTTTCTGACCCAGAGTCTTCTACTTCAAACCAGGGGCGTTCTTTTTATTTCCTTTTTGAGTGGGAGGGATTTGCATTCCTGTGCATTATGGGCTAGTTTTAGATAGAAACTCTTTGCCAAGAACGTAAAAACAAAAAAACAAAAATTTTTGCTGCCTATTTAATGCGTCCAAAACTGTTGCCTAGCAACGTTGCCTAGAATAAAAACCTTTCTAACAAGAATCATTTGGGCTCACCGTAGGCTGAAACGGTTCCATTGTCATAACTAGTAGAAGCGTGGGTTTGACCATATCATTGCTAAGCTCTGCACTCCACTCTTGGTTTATGCTGCCTGCCCCATTCACTGAAGACACATCATGAGCTATTTATTTATCAGACTATTATTATTATTATTATTATTATTATTATTATTATTATTATTATTATTATTATACTATTAATAAATGACAACACAACAAGAAAAAAAGGGAACTGGACTGGAAAAAAGGTGAATTATTATTGTTATGTTTTTATTTAGTATTTTAGTGGTTGCTTTTAACATTCATTAACTGACTTAAAGAGTATTGAATATTTAATGTAATTGTAGCATTGTGTTTGTAAAGAAAAAAAAACTAGTAGTGAGCTGTGTTTCTTGACTTGTGGATTACCAGTGAAGTGGGCAATCTAGTGCTAATATATATGAGGTTCTTTTTTTAAGGATTCTTATTTTGCGACAGCAACCATTATAAATGTTCATTTTAGCATCACCTGTCTTCTGTCGTCTTATTCCTCACCTCCCACCACACTCAACATCATCACAGTAACACATCGCAAGTCTGGGGACGGGTCTCTCTATGTTTGTTTTGTAAGACTTCTAGAGAGATAAAGAGTGTGTGTTTGTTTTTGTAAGACTGTTTTAAACAGTGCATTTGTTCTCTTTTTGTACCTTTGGTTGTTTGTTTCAATGTGTGTGTGTGTGTGTGTGTGTGTGTGTGTGTGTGTGTGTGTGTGTGTGTGTGTGTGTTTGCCTGTTACCTGAACCTGTGGGACTGGGTCTGGGGTGGGTGTTCTGTCCAGCGTCCACCGAAGCTAAAACCAGTCAGGCCTCCATGCCTCGATGGAACGCCCTGACGTTATAGCTGTAACCCCTGCCACTTCATGTAAACCTGAATCAACCTCAATCGCCCATAACACCCCCCCCCCCCTTTCAATCACCTGACCAACCAACCAACCAACCAACCAATCACTGTCTGCCACTTCCCTCCCCCCTCCCTCTTGCGCCATCTCCTGCTGCACACCACCTCAACACCATGTAATGTTGTTCCCATTGATAACATACTACTGTTAAATTCTAGCCACATACTGACAGGCCGAAGGCACACGGGTGTGTGCGAGGTCGTTTCATATATTTGGTGAAAACATCACGATGTGTGCTTGATTCAGTTTGCCTTGCATGTGGTGGTGTTTTCATCATTTTTTAAGTCCTCAACGCGTCAAATCAAACACTCACCTAGTTGTTCAAATCATGCTGTTTTTTCAAGTTGTTCAAATTAGCTTTCCTCAAGTTAATGTTTTAATCACTTGAGCTTTTTTCAACAACCTGGGGTGTGCTTGGTTTAATTCACCAGGGACATGAATATTATTTGAAACCATCTCAACTACATGTTTTCCTCGCATACTACTGTTCATACTACTGTAAATGCTATATACTACCTTGCCAGGTGAAACTCCACATAACCTGTCTCCATGTCAACAGAGGAGCTGGTTGCTTGGCAACTTGCTTCCTCCACAACCAACCAATCATCTTTTCAGCTGCCAAGGCCACACCATCGTTTATAGAAGAAAATATAGGCAGGAAGGAAGGGAGGAAAGAGAGAACCATAAAGGAAAAAGAGGGAAGAGAGATAGATGATTCTCAGGGTGTCGTGTAGATCTACCTAATAGTTTGTATTCGCCAGTTTGTCTCACTGATCTCATCTCCAAATGCTTTCTAACAAGAGCCCAAAGACGATTTGACATTGTCCCAGTATGAGTAATTGCCTAACAATTCCTTTTGATCAACTGATTGATATATTGATTGAGCAGTGGTCCTGAGAGACAATATGCACCCAGGTGAAGAAGCTAGCCGAAGCTGTAATGTTTACAACCTTACGAGACCAACGCTGTTGAAAGAATGTCTAGGACTCTGAGAAAAAACAAAAGACAAAAAGAGACAAATTTCTGAAGAGTACTTAATTCTAAGTGATGACATTTCGCTTACTATTTCTATGTGACATGAAGTAATGTAATCTTTTTCATCATTGCATGTGACTATTTTTTATTTGCAATGAAATGTTAGAATGGATGGTACATTGTGACGTCGTCGATGCAACGTTGAAAGATGCTAAACGTTGAACAACGTTGGTGTCAGTGTTTTTGTCGCCATGAGGTGAGCTTATGGACCAATGAATGCTATATGTGACCATAAAAAGTTGTAAAGGTTTTGTTTATTTGTACATGGTTATGGGTAAAATAAACCATTGAAGCAAATTACAGGCCATCTTCAGTCTGAAAGATCGATGCCACACATATTGCTTATCAAATCCATAACCGAAAGGGCTTAAACTCTTTGACAGTTCGTATAGAATGAAATTATATGAGTACACTCAATGAGGTAAGTCACCTACTCAAAAGTGCAAAATATTTGCTTGCAGACAGCATTAAGTAGTAAGTTTGAATGAAAATATGGACGGTGATGAACTCCAATCTTGCTAGCATTTGCCCAATAAGCAGCTTTCACAACTGAAGATGACCATCAGACATGAAGATGTACAGCATCCTCTCTCACACATCATCTCTCAACCCAAGACATCTGAAACACAATCAAAAAAAGGGGTTTTCTAAATTTCTATTTTCTTGCATATTCATTTTCCCACAATCCTCCTCTGCACCAGCTCATCCAATCAACAACCAGTGTCCCTGCATCTACCATGTACCAGCCAGCACTTGCAACCACGATTATCCAGTGGCCTCAGCCCCTCTCCATTCATTGGTCAGTGGTTTGTTGCTTTACAGCAATGGCCATTGGAAATGAAGTATCCTACCAAAATCTAAAATCATGGTACAGTCTGATGCAAGTTCCCTGGATGATTTCCCTGGTTTATATGATGAAAGAGCTCTGAAATTCAAACCATTGGAAACTCAAGCAAGATAGATTTGGTTAGTTTGTGTTGCCTAGCAACACTTATGGCTTAGGTGTGAGTGACCAACCACAGCATGCACATCTGATCGAAACAGCTTTTTTTTCACAACATTCCCACACACTGGCTGAATAGACCCCTATCTTCACAAAAGCAATAGGTCAGAGATCTTTTGTAGACCTTTGGTGATGATCAAAGAACTGGGGGTCTTACTTGCAGCTAAAAAAATACCCTTATTTGTATATTAGCCCATTTTAGTATTGAAACGGTGTAATAACTAATGTGTGCCTTTGGAGGTGCCGTTGGTGGTGGTTTTAAGTGCCCAGAAACCTGAAAGGAGGTAAGTTTCCCTAGATATGTAAACAAAACAAATAACTCATACAAGGAATAGTTATATTGTCTATACAGCCACAAAGTAACAGGAGGCTGACTGCACCCATCTATTCAATATTCTGTTTTATGATCTTTCTCTATTGACCCACAGTGTTCATCTTTGGCACTTTGAGATTGTTTTTAACAATGTAAAGCGCAAAAAAAAGTATTTTATAGATGTACTGGAATGAACGTCTGGATAAACCCAAGGGAATAACAGTTAAAACGGTTCAAACATGAATGAATGTATTATGTACATAAAGGCATCATGAGTATTATCACTGTATCGATATCTTAGCTAGCAGTTGAGACTGGAATCTTACTGAGGCTTTAATAATGCTGTTGTCCTATTATCTTATTAGTTATGCTGACAGTTAAACTGGTGCTCCTGGATTGCTTGAAACAAAAGCAGGCCTAATTCAATTAATTTCCATTAGTTTTTAACCCAGGTGTGACTACAGCGCTAGTTAGCAATGGTGATCTATCTTTGTCACTGCTAACCAATTGTGTTAATGGTGCACCTCTCCCCTAGGATTTATTGATTTCCTTTCTTCTTTCTTCTATTGTTGTTTTCTTTTCTTTATTTTTTTTAACCTTCCCTATGCTACCTTGTTCATCTGCAGTCAAACAGTCCAAGTAGCCTCCGTAGCAGAAGGTTGTTCTGGGAATTCCAAGGCTCTTCCTGTGAAAACATGAGGAAGAGGGTTGGGAAAGACAACCGGATAAAAAGCGGTGTGGCCTTTAGCTTCATAGTCCCCTGAACAGGTGATTTCTTCTGTCAGCCCCGCCAGATCTTTAAACTCCGTAGAGAGAACCTCAAATAGACCGCCAGCGATCAAAGAACGCTCGATCAGGATGTCAAGTCAGCAGTCATGTTAGACAACTGACAATTAATAGCAAACGGATTGGTCAAGTCAACATCGAGTTGGTCAACTATAGTCAATTTGACAAACTGACACTTTGATAAACAGACGCTAGTGTTATTGTTCATAAAATTATACTGTGCTTATTTTATGCGATTGCGGTGTTAGATAATTAGATTTAATTCTAAATGTAATTACGGGGGTGACGGTGTACAGTCTACCTTTTTTTTTTTCAAGATACCTGTCTGTTCTGTCCTCTGGCGCTTGTCACTGTCGCTAGCTAGCCGGGCCCATGCCCACCACCTCTCCCCTTGCGGCACCCAGGTCTTCAAGACCCCCCCCCCCCCCCCCCCGCCTGCCTGGTTTGGTGTGCTGGGACGCTGCCCAGACTGGCAAAGGGAGGGAGGTTTGTGCGCATTTTGCCAGCGTAAACAGCAGATGTTTAGAATCTGAAAAATACACAAGCCACTAAATCCTGCTTTGGCAAATCGCACACAGAGCAATACGGTCGTAATTGAATTCCTAGGAGTGAGATTCAGTTCTCGTATACCGAGGGTTATTTTAGTGAAAGGGCTGATGAGAATGAAAATCTAGCTGTGTGATTTCTGGTCGTCGCAAAGAAATGCAGTGTTTTACATGCCTTTCGTAAGGCTGGATGGATAGTTTAGCACAGGGAATTTGTGTGGAAAGAAAAGGAAAATGTATTGTGGGATAACTTGATTGTGGCTCAATGCGTTACTCTGGCCCCCAAAATATTAATCACTTAAAATTCAGATTTGTATGGTTTATATTTTCTATATTGGCTTTATGTTTAAAGGCATATGTTTATATTTACAATTAATGTTTATTTTCATAATACTGTAGCCTATTTGTTTAAACTAATCCCTCTGTCTGAATTCGTAAAGATAGAAATAATTGTATTGTATTTTATATAACATAAAGTAAGGATGAAGGTGTACAACCTTTTGATATATATTGGCTCATAGTAAGCACATAAACATAATATTTGTAAATTGTCTTATTTTAAAATATGGAATATATATTTTTAGGGGCAAAAACAATATAATGTATATATATAATCGTCATTTATTGTACAAAATCTAGCTCAGATTAATTCTAGATTTTTTGCAGTATAATACAGTTCTGGAGTGAATGTATCCTTGCAGTAAAAGCCACTTGCCTTACAAAAAGCCTTATGTGTGATGACTTCTTGGAGCAGTATTATTGTACAGCACCAACTAACATTTCTACAGGACTAAGATATCGGAATTATTTTGTCTAAAATATTTTGAAAAAATAAAGGCACTTATTTGCTTTTTCTAGCTTTTGCCCAAACAAGGGTTCCAATATATTGTCCTAATGCAATAGTTTTGTGTAGTTTTCAAAATATCAACTACATATGCCTTATTGTTTAGACAACCTTTTTAATTAAATGTTTTGTTCTATGGTTTCAGCAAGAATATAATGACCTATTGTGGTCACATAATTTAAAACACTATCTTATACATTCATTTATATATATTTACAATATATGGTCTAAATTAACTTAGGTACCTTTGTTTCATTATAGGCACTTAGAAAATATTCAATCTACAAAACCAAACATACTTTATTCTATTTCTTTTATTTATATTTAGTTAAAAATACAATATGTTCCTCAGATAAATTATATAAAACATATGTGGTAATTTGGAATGTTTTGGTTCTTTTCCATTATTAATCAACATTGCACATTAGTGTCCATTATGTTTTAAAATACATTTCGTTCATAAAAAGAAAGATTTAGATTCTATTGTATTTGTTTTTATATATATAGATGTATGAATATAATAAATATATTTTAATTGCAATGCAAAATATGTGATCTTAAAACACTGCATCCGTGTACAGTGATTTCTTTATCAATTTTATGGTACATGATATGTCCTGCAATTTTGCAGTTGTTGTCTTTTTATAGATTTTTTTTCTGTTCTTGAGACATGCTTTAATAAATTTATTTTTATAAGAATATACGGAGAATAGACAGATCGGTTCCTGTTTGTGTTCTTTGAAATATGTGGTTATGAAACATTGTTGATGTTAGTCTCAGAGAGAAATTGAGTGGCGCACACTGCAGACTGCAGCTAGGCGGCTGTGTGGATTGCTCTGCAGGCTCATCTGCATAATGACAAAAGGTATGCTTCTATCACACTCACACTAATGTGCTAGTCCTGAGGGAATCTCTGTGTCTGTCTGTGTGTGTGTGTGTGCGTGTTTGGATTAGTATGAGTCTACTCCAACGAAGCAAACTAGCAGGAGGGTAAATACCTACATATTTTCATTAAAAACTTCTCTTTTTTGTTCTAGTTAGCTAGGACTTTTATTGCGATTATTATTAAAAAAGTCTGCTGGATCAGAACGATAAAGGAATGTCTATTTTCTGAATAGAATAAAGGGGGAGAATTTCTCATTTTTTTCCCATTTGTTAATTCAAATGCCATTGCACATGCTAATAGAGTGTGTCAGGGCTTGCATGCTCTTACACTTGTTATATTTTGTTAAATTATAGCAACCTCAAATAGATTGGCACGTCAGCTCAGGCTAATTAATTTGTGACGAGTATTCTGATCCCTAATGCAGCACGCAGTTGCTATAGGTTCCTATGGTTGTGCCTATAAATAAGTATTTAAATGGACTGCCTATGTTGTTTATTAGCATTTCTATGGGGCAATTATGGATTGACACATGACTGAAGCTGTGGTAACCATAGTAAAATACTTTAATTCTGTTGACCCGGTTTGAAATAATATGCTGGTTGGAGCGTACTGGTGTTGATGGGAATGCTAGAATGGTGGGTATTTTACACTCGTTCCCACTGCTATGGGCCCCACCTGTCTCTCTTCGAGTCGCTCTGCAGATCCCATACACTGTATGCTCTGCAAGGGTGTCATCTGTCAAATACAATTCTGTATGGCTCATTGTTTTGCAAAGGTATTAATTTTCAATTTCGGGGCTGTCTTGGCACTGGAATGTTGCATAGAGAAAACGTTTTATTTTATTTTTATTTTCCTATTCCCTGTTTTCTTTGACCTTCCTCCAGCGCCGTTTCACTCCACAACCCTGTGTTCCGGTCTCCAGTGGCCGATTGGAATGCAGGGTCCTGGCCTGGCGTCTCGTACAAGCCCATGAAAGACTTAACACAACCAGAGAGAGCAAACCATCTCCCAGAGTGACCATGTACAAGCCTTACACGGAGCCATTGAATAATGTGTGTTTGTGTGTGGGCGTCAATTTTTATGTCCTTGATGTATTGTATTGGATTGTATTGTAATGCAGACCTGTTTTAACTATTTCAATTTGTTTGTCAACGTAATTATGCATTAGGTTCTTTGTGTGGGTGTATGTGAATATACATACCGGTATAAAAAAACAAAACAAATCTATTGGCAAGTCAGAAAACCATTAGGGAGAGGAACTCAGACAAGACAACTCGACCCCTGTAATGTCCTTCTAGTTGTATTTGCGGTATCTAGGCTGTAGGATAGCAAGCCAGAACTCTCTCGTTTGGTCGTAGTATACGGCTAATAGGACACACCAAGAAGCCTCATTAGTTCCCTGTCATGAAGGCAAACAGAGAGGGAGGGAGGGAGGGGGGGGGGGGGACTGGCCGCCCACTTTGCCCACCTCCCTTTGGGGAAGGCATCCAGGAGGGAGGGATAGGCTGAGGAGGAACAACGATAGAATCTAATCGCGTATATAAAAAAAACCTGAGGGAGGCTGAGTACAAGAGGAGGAAGAGGGTTATGGACCATAATAAAAAGAGTCTGGATGTAAAGGAGACTTCTGAAAGTCACTCAGACCTTTAAGAATCCTCACAACTCACTGCTAACAGGATTTGTTCCAATGATTACTCAGAAAGGTCCATGTATGTATATACAATATATTTTTATATATATATATATATATTTGAATGAGAGTGTGGTGGCGGTTAATTGTGCAGTGTAAGTGTAATGGCTTTGTACCCTGAAACGTAGTTCACCCACCTCAGATTTCACTCTTAAGAGCCTACAAGTCATACATTGCCTCCCGCCCCTGATCATAAGGTGGTAAGCCGGAGATAGAGAAAGTGTAATTTTGCAGTTTTTTCTTCCAGTTTCTAACAGGTCAGAATAAAAAAGAAAGACCAATAACACATACAAAATAAAAGTAATCAATAAAAACACATACAAAATAAAAGTAGAAAGTAGTTCTAGTAGACTTCTGAATCACAAACCTGATTAAAGATGCAGAAACAACGTTTCTGTCAACGTTCAAAGAACAGACAGCAGCTAGTGAAATCCTTTGGTGAAAATTAAATCAGGTAAAGCTTACTTGAAGCGTTTGTTTTATTATTATTATTATTATTATTATTATTATTATTAATAATAATATTATTATTTTGAGACAAGTTCAGGAGTCAAGTGAGAGTGCTGTTGCCCATGGAAACAGAACCCTGGGAGAGCGACAAGCCAATGGACCACTCCCAGACTGACAGCGAGGACATGCAGACTATTTATGCAATATACTATGATCTGACGCTAATCACACTTTATGTAACTCAGATTATGGAGCGTGCTTTCTGAGAAGAGAGAGGCAGGTCCACTTTCAGTCAAGAAATCTCCCTACGCCGTCACTTAAAATCTGTGTAATTGTGTCCTTGTTTGTGTGTGTGAACGACATGTGACAGAACTATTCGACTTAAAACAAATAATATAAAAAAGCACTACAAGGAAAAGTATTAAATTACCAAGTCCTATTTAATTGCACAATAATTAGTTACTCTCATAGCTACTAAAGGCTGCATGTTACATCAGCAAGTAACATCCCACCAGGACAAGCTTCTGTCATTTCAGTTTGTGATTCTCTAGGTGACTGCCAGCGATCGTACACAGACCCCTATCAGCCTCACAGTGTTGACGGCTACATCACAAGCGCGGGACCCCAGAACCGGAACAAGGGGGAGAGAGGGAGAAAGAGAGAGGAGAGAGATAGAGAGACAGAGAGATAAAAGAATGAGAGAAAGTGAGAAGGGGATAGAGAGTGGAGAGATGGAGATATGGAGAAAGAAAGTTAGAGACATAGAGACAAATAGAGGGGGGGAGAAAGAGTGTGTGTGTGTGTGTGTGTGTGTGTGTGTGTGTGTGTGTGTGTGTGTGTGTGTGTGTGTGTGTGTAAGAGAGAGAGAGAGAGAGAGGGAGTGGGAGAGAGAGAAACACAACGAGAACAAGAGAGAGAGGAGGTATAAAAAGCCATGTGACCCATTTTCTCTCCGTGCTGATTCTCTGTGTGTGTATCTAGTTCACCCTCTCCAGATGAAGAAGGTTGGAAAGAGAAGAGAGAGAGATGAGAGTGTGATGGAGGGGACTCTGCTGCTGGGACAGGTAAGGGACAATTGTGCTACTTTGAGCGCACCAAATCCTGATAATAGTAATAATAATCAAGGCAAACAAGGTTTTATATTTCGCGGTGTATGCAATAGGTGACCAGACATCTATCCATCCATTAGCTATACCGCTTATCCTCTGCAGGGTCAGGCTGGAGCCTATCCCAGCCAACACAGGGCGAGAGGCGGGGTACACCCTGGACAGGTCACCAGTCTATCACAGGGCCGACACATAGGGAAAATATAAAGAGCAATAATATATACAAAATAAAAGTTGTTAAAAAAACACATACAAAATAAAAGTCATTAATAAAAATGCAAATCATTTTTTCTAGTTAGGAGGTTAAAAATACTTTGCAAAATCTGTTTTTCTCTCTTTTGAACAAAAGGGGGGAAGCTGTCCTCAGGCGCGTCTCTTGCCCCAGGCAGATGGAGGCACAACAGAACTGGCATCGCCCCGGCGACAGCTGTCCTTGACAGGGCGTAGCACCACTCGTCCAGTGATATGTGAACTGTGACCCTCGTCTAAATGAGGGGCCTAGGCCTGGGGGATTTTGGACCGTAAGCCCTTTAGGCCATAGGGAGAGAGGACAGGAGTCCAAAATATAAACAAACGCGCTTTCCAATCCAAGAAAGATCGAGTGGACATGGAGGGAAAGGCCTCTGTTCTATCGATGACGCTAGAGTCAATTTAACAATGAAAACTCATTCACTGACATCTTACCACTTCCATAAAAAACATTATTCTAAAAAAGATTTTAAGGACAATTGGAATATATTGAACTAAAGCTCACTTAACATTACCAGTGGTTTGTGATTTTCTCAAGGTCAAAATAAGAAAGATACACATATATTTTTGACAGGGTTTTAAACAAGATCGTTAAACAACCTGAACCCCTGTGAAATATTCATCCTTGTTTCATCCGATTAGAAAATGTGTTTTTTAAACGGTATACATTACAAAGTCTGTTATATCTGTTGGCAGATTTGGAAACTGCAGAGAAAGGATTAAACTACTAGGTTTGTCTTATAAACATGTGTTTTCACTGCAAACAGAACTGCATCAATATTAAGAAAATTCTGGTTAGCTGCAGCTGGCCTTTCAGTCACATTGATGAGGGTCTCTCAGAGTAGAAAAAGTTGGTAGCTGTAGTGTGTGTGTGTGTGTGTGTGTGTGTGTGTGTGTATGTGTGCTTCCATGCATGCTGTGGATTGTGTGTGTGTGTGTGTGTGTGTGTGTGTGTGTATGTGCTTCCATGCGTGCTGTGATTTGTGTGTGTATGTGTATGTGTGTGTAGTTTGGTGTTCCCTCTGCCGTGTGAGTTAGCACTGTGAAGGTCAAATGAAGGACTTCTCCACTGGGACCTCTGTCTCCTCTCTGACATGTTCTTCAGCCAGGCACCACTTCCACCACTTATTCATAGACACACACACACACACACACACACGTGTCTCCTATGCCAGTAGTATCCAGCATACATACATATAGACACACGCACACAAACATTCATACATACACAAATGCCTGCACACAAAACATTCACATGCGCATGCACACACACACACACACACACACATACAGGAACACACAAAGCACTTGATGCACTACAAGTCTTTGGCGGTTCCAAGATACTCTGGGAAAAGTGGTTCACGATATATCGAGCGGCCCAAGCCACAATTCCGCAGTTGTCGGATCTGGCATTGAGGTTGCCATGGAAACTGGTGCAAGCTGATAAGAGGAGCTGCTTTCATAACATATGTCAAACTTGACTGTGCTGTTCACTCGGTGCAGAGCAGATCCAATCATTCACTTTATTACACTGAGACTCTCAGGCATTACATGTGAATATGGCTGTTGGAAAAAAATTATAAAAAGAAAGAAAAGACATCTTTCTTTATTAAAAAGAGAATAGTGTTTCATTATGTTACTGACAATAGAATACTGTTATTCTATTTAAAGGTTTGTTTCTGTGCGATATTTTAAAAACCCAGAAACAACACATACAAGCTGAAGGACATTAAAATCATTGAAGAAAAGACAATGAAACAATACCGAAAGAAAAAGTATTAAAGAGACCTCACCCTACTCCTGAACTGACAACGTATAAAGGCCCCTCTGGGTCACGGAAGGTACCTCAATAAATGTAGTCCTGGAAGCCTGACACACAAGACATCTATGGAGTGACATTCTGTTTGCATAGAGATAGGATAAGTGACAACATGGTTAACAAAGTTATTCTATGGCTTTTAAGTTTTCACTGGGAGATGGCGAGTCATTAGGAGAAGAGGTGGGTCACTGCTTGCGTAACACATAACACATTACGGTGATTGAGGTGGTCGACTGTTGAGTGAAAGACGTGCGTTTTCACTGACATCAAACAACTGCTCACCGTTGAACAAAATGTTTTATAATTTTTTGTACATTTACACAAAATATATCTGGTGAAAATGTAAAGATATATATATACAGTATATATACGTATATACTTATAAGGTAGGGAGTGTGTTTTGAGATGATTTATGGTTGCCTGTCCTGGGGTGTTTGCTGTGAGTGTGTGGAGGCGTGAGAAGGTAAGTGGGCTGCCCACACAATGCCATAGCTCTGCTGTGAAGATGGCTCGGAGGGAGGGATGAAGGGATGGAGGATAAACAGTGTGCAACCAAGGGAGGGTTAGAGAGAAAGAAGGATGGGCAGCAGAGAGGGAAGAAATTTCAGTCTCGGGTTAGGAGGGGGAGGGAGAAAAGGAGTACGAAATAGATGGATAGAAATGAAGATAAAAAAGAGGGATGGGGGCTATGGTAAAAAGAGAGGATTGGGGGTCATTAAGTAACGAAGGGATCTAAAAGCGTGTGTGTGTGGGGGGGGGGGTGTTAACATGTTGCTGGATGGATGCGCCATGTCAAAACATTAGTAAACATAAGTACTGCTGGTGCAGTAAGCCTTGGTCACTGTGTGTGTGTGTGTGTGTGTGTGTGTGTGTGTGTGTGTGTGTGTGTGTGTGTGTGTGTGTGTGTGTGTGTGTGTGTGTGTGTGTGTGTGTGTGTGTGTGTGTGTGTGTGTGTGTGTGTGTGTGTGTGTGTGTGTGTATCTAGTTAATGCCACAGACTTCCCAATCCGCAGAGTAAAGTCGGAGAGGAGCACTCCTTAATACATCAATGACACCTTGACGTCGCTGTCTATCTCCAGCTCTGTCCTAACACGGGGATGCTGTTTTAGAGGGGAAAAGCGATGCCACTCCAACTATTGATCTGAGAGGCACTTTAGTGGCCGGAAAAATATTAGCAGGATTCAAAACTGAGGAGAAAAAGGAGACTAATAAGGGCTTCGAGAAGAGGTGATACATTCCAGACATTCTTTAGTCACTAAAGATACAGAGGTATGGGGAATCACACACACACACACACACACACACACACACACACACACACACACACACACACACACACACACACACAAAGAAGGGGGGGCAGAGGAGAAAGAAAAGTAGAGAGAGAGTGCCGGATGAAAACATGATAGAAGAACAGGATAGAAGAGAATAAAAGATAGCACTCTCTCTCTCTCTCTTCAGCAGTGGTTTTTAGAGGCATATCGTTCACTGAGACATGTCTGCTCCTGTGTGGAGGCTGAAGAAGAAGGCGGGGGGGGGGGGGGGCTCCTATCACTGAAACATGATGAGCTGACACCTCTCCCTCTCTCTCTTCTTCTCTCTTTCTCTTGTTCCCTCTCTCTATCCCTCCACCCCACCTTCTCCAAACCCGGCTCTCCCTCACTCCCCCCGCTGCCGTGGTCCTTGGCAGGTCTGCGTTGCCATGGTAACGCTTGCATTGCCGCAGGCTGGCTGGAGCGGAGCACGCTGGTTGGAAAAGAAGAGAGCGAGACAGAGAGAGATCACTGGTTGAAAAAGAGGAGAGAGAGAGAGAGAGAGAGAGAGACAGCACTGGTTGAAAAAGAGGAGAGAGAGAGAGCGAGCACTGTTTGAAAAAGAGGAGAGAGAGAGAGAGAGAGAGAGAGAGAGAGAGAGAGAGAGAGAGAGAGAGAGACATCACTGGTTGAAAAAGAGGAGAGAGAGAGTGAGAGAGTGAGAAGAGAGGGAAATTGGGAGAGATCACTGCAGATAGATAGAGAGAGGGATGAGTGAAGGGGAAGGGGGATAGTGGTAGGCAAGAATTGGTTCTCCAATTCATTACCCCCTACAACACCACTACCCCCCCACCCCACCCCACCCCCTCCACCCTCCCTCCTGCTACTCCCCTCTGTTTCCAAATCTGATCATTTGCATGGGGATGGGGTGTGAAGAGGGCCCAGTGCTGATCTGTAGTCCGCACACGTTGGATCCAAACTTCAGACTGCATTCAATTATTCATTCTCCTTCTTCGGCAGAGCAGCACAGTACAGACCCCAGAGCCGGGCTTACTGCACAGCATATAAACCCACACACACACACCCACACACACAGACAAACACACACACACATAAATACCCCCCCCACACACACACACACAGACAACTTGCAGTGGGCCTGGAGCCGCTATCCCCCCACCGCCACACCCAGCACACCACGAACCCCCAGAACTACAATGCATCATTGTAAAGGCAGGTGGCTCCGAGGTTCTCCATGGATCCTGTTGGATTTCACATTACTGGCGCTCACGTACAGGTATGGTAGCTGACGGCAACAACAAACTGGCTGCTCATTGGCTGACCCTGTGACCTTCCCACTGCTGTGGGGAGCTGGAGAAGCAGTGGTGTTCTGCGGGTATAGCTGAACAGACTGAGGAGAGGGTAGAGGTTTCCATTTTGGCCCGTTTTCATCTCCAAGGGGTTCTTCATTCCTTGCATCCCACACGTGTGTGTGTGTGTGTGTGTGTGTGTGTGTGTGTGTGTGTGTGTGTGTGTGCGTGTGCGTGTGTTTGTACATAAAACACTTCAACCATACCCTAATACATTGTACACTCTTAAAAATGCAATAGCTGGGTTATGACTGCTGGGTCATTATTATGGGTCATTTGTATTGATATTTAAAACAGGGATCTGTGTTGTTTAAGGTACAGAGCCACTGAGTGCCACGAGGTGTGTTATTCCTCCATCTGAACGGGATGTGTCTAGATGTGGTGCAGCAACCCAGATCAACCAAATTCATGACTTTGTGCCAAGATGTACAACCCAAAATGGATTCATAGTCACTCCCACACACAGATACACACACACACACACACACACACACACACACACACACACACACACTTGTGACATGCACACATTCACAAACGTGCTTGTAGTATAAAAAAATGTACTTAATACACAGATATATTGCACCAATAAGGTAGTATAGCCTACATAGAAAATCTGGCATTCAATTTTTTCCCACAGTGGGATAAAGTAACGGTCCAGTCGTTGATGGGCGTACTGGATGGCAGTTAAACTAGCTGAATCTTGGTTGAATAACCTACTGACTTAAGAACTGATGGGCTGAATAGCTACAGCATCTATCTATTTGCTTACTGGTTGATTGGCCATTCCACTATCTGCCTCACTGCTTTATAGATCAATAATCAACCTTCTGTTGCCATGGAGATCAACAAACCCAAACCAATAAGAGCAGAGCAGTCCGAACAATATCTGAACAAAGCATGTTTTTATGAGAAACTACGTTTTGTTTAAATTCCAAGGGTCCTCATTGCACACCAAAGCTGAGACTCGATCAAAATGGTTAAATTTCAACCAAGATAATTAAAAGAGCTAAGATCTAATATTAACCGCTTCAAAAAAGTCAAGTTTTCTTGAGGCTATACATTTTTTGGAACAAATCCATGCCAATGAAGCCGGTGAAAAACTTTCTTTCTTATCGTCTTGTGTGTGATTGAAAATCGTCTGTGTGG
Organism: Galaxias olidus; assembly: GCA_026901105.3. NCBI lineage: Eukaryota > Metazoa > Chordata > Actinopteri > Galaxiiformes > Galaxiidae > Galaxias > Galaxias olidus. The sequence goes on along the minus strand of JAPMUY010000213.1, from coordinate 39,692 downwards.
AGGGTTGCTACAAACGTACCAGAGGTGGCTGTGCTCATTAGCAATCAGGACCATACTTCAGTGCAGAGGAGCGCACTGAGTGCAGGCAGTCAGAGACATAGGAAGATTGCGAGAGCAGGAAAGCCCTGCAGACAGCCAATGCTGGCGGACAGACTGGGCTGTGAGCACCACCTACCTGTCAGATACTGGTACTGCAAACACGGAAGAAATTAAACCTTTGTCATGGCATATTGTCTACAAATCATTCCGAACGTATGTCGGTGCGTTTCACACAGGTGCAGGTTCTCTAAATCTTTCTATTAGGGACACTTAACAAGCGCACATGTTATATTTGCGCATGATTAGAGTGTGGTTCCAAATGCAACCATGCAGTCTAAATGCAAGAACCTTCATTTATTTCATGTAAAATGCATGCAGTGCAATGCAATATGCATACAACTTGGATAATTAATATCGGCCTGTCTAAATGTTTACAGTGTTTTTATTAGACACAAATGTAATGTGAATAGTGAATGCGAATGCAGTGGGAAGTTGCTTTTAACATACATGACACATCAGCAGTGTTGGGACTAATGTCTGGTTTATACTTCTGCGTGAGCGCGTTAGCAAATGTATACTTTCATTTGGCGCTTATGTTCGCACAGTACATACTTAAAGCCTACATACTTAAACGTAAATTTAACGGGCCCACTAGGTGGCCGTGTCGCATTCAGTAATCCAGAATGTACAAAAAAAACGTAGAGGAAGCACAGACACGGAAACTCCCGTGCATGTCCCGCGAAAGTATAAACAAAGAGACCAAAGGTTGCTAACTGCTATATCAAATCAAATCAAGTCTATTTATAGAACACATTTTAAACAAGCAGAGCTGACCAAAGTGCTCTACAATATATTCACATAGCCTACAGTTTATTAAACAATGAAGAAAACAGTTGTTACATATAGCTATAATAATGTACAAGCTAAGTGCATAGAAAACCACTAATTTGATTAGAAGGCTGAAAATTGAAAATCAGCCTATCAGCTCCAGTTCATTGTGTCATCTGCGTTTTAATTTGTTTGGATACAGCCAAAATTATTATATTAACAAATATCCAGGGTGATGTCAGGTAAAATGGGACACCTTTTGGCAAATTATTAAAAAGCCCGTCAAATCAGCTATACTTGAGATCTAATGGTATTATTATATTTTGGCATGGGTCTCTTAAACATTAATTTGTAATTATTTTGGGGAAAAGTTTAATTGTTTTGGAATTATGACAGTTAAGAGTATCAGCACGTTCCCTCTGGCACAATGTTCATGTAAAATGGGCCAATAAAAAGAGAACAACAAAGTAATTGCAGCTGAAATCATTTTAATTTGAACAGTAAACTGACACTGTTGTCCATACTGTGCCATAATGAAAACACTGTAAATACATTTCCTGTAATTAAAAGTTGAACAAATATTTAATCTAATTGAAAAATGCATTTAAAAACGAACTGATTTTGTATGGGTGTGTTTCTGCACATTGATGTCTTTGTGTCTGCGTGTAGCTGTGTGTATGTAGATGCATGCTGGTGTGAAACATTCGTCAAACATTTTGTGAATTAACTGAACATTTTTAACTAAAAAACAATCAAAAAGCATTACATTTCCTGCAGCTAGGTAGGTCTTGTTAGGTCCTTCAGACACAGTCTTTGCAAATGTAACCCTCATCATCACATTTAATACACAGGATAGGATGTTATAATATGCCATACTCCAAGATGAGCACTTCAAAAGAAAATATTTTAGAATGGACTTTGGTTGAGAGCAGATATGTCATTGGGGTTTTCAAGTGGGCACCCTCCATCCCGGATGTTTAGTTAATTTGAGCCCACGACACCTCCAGAAGGCTTAACGGTGAGCAATGACGTCTCAGAGCCACCCCCCTCTACATCCACTCTCGGCATGGCCAGATGTTAAGAAAAAAAAAAGATGTTTATTCCGAGAGATATCCCTATCCCTATCACCGATTCCTGCAGGCACTTTCTGCCTACTCTGCAGGGATACTTACCACCTGAAAAGAAGATAATATTTCCCTACTCTCCTGCAGGCTTGAAAAATTATGCTCTGCAGGAAAGACTTACCTTTTATACATTTGTCCTGAGATTAAACCACTTTTTATGGTTTTTCAACACGATGTTCTTTACTTTTGTTCCCATATAAACGGATTCAAACTGACAATAACAATCCGTCATTACGCTCGAAATGAATATTAAAACCCCTCTGATCATCCGGTTTACTTCCTGTATACATCGTTGAGCAGCGAAAACAAACTGTCAAAAAAAACTGTCAAAAGTAAAACGCAATGTTAAGTGAATATCTCCGTAGTTTATCAAAGGAAGAGAGACGTAGATATTTAGAAAAATTAACCATAGATTGTTTGATTTTACCCGATCCATTCGACATTTCTTCAAGAATTTTTTTTTTTTGTCAGAGATTTAAAGAACTTCCCAACACAACACAGCTACAAATTTTCGAGTACTTGGTGGAGGCCGAGTGTGTTTGCACACGCGAAGCGTTTCGTGCCTACAGGAGCTTGGACGCATACAATTATTTCCACTCTGGAAAAGTGTCTAATTTGGTAAACTACACGAAGAACGACATGTGTGTTGTTTACAGCGAGATCGGGGCAAATCAGGCTATGGCAAAGCGGGATTGCGCCTGGCTTATCACCAGACAAACAGGAGAAATCAAGAGCGGACACTGTACTTGTATGGCCGGGTAAGTAAGTAGCTAGCTAATTTACTTAATACTTTAAGCCCTTTCCCAGTAGTCCAAAATAGCTGTATTTTGCCTGAGGTTTGGTAACATTAAATTTGATTCTAGGCACTAATCGTTTCATAAGCCATCCTTGTTCTCTAAATAGGAGACAGTTGACTTTACATTAGGATAGATAATATATATATATATATATATATATATATATATATATATATATATATATATATATATATATATATTGCTCAGACACACAGCTATCCTATTTCTCCCACTTAGAAATCGTTTGTAGTTTATGGTTAGGTGCATGTCCACTGTAGAGAGAGAAATTAAAAAGTGAAGCCAGAAATCACAATCGCTATTTTTACTAATACTATCTATTCTCCATGCTCTTTACATACAGCAATGAGGTGTGTGTAATATGTAGGCGCAGTCTTGGTCACTGTGGAGCAATGCATAACAGAGGGATTTTGTCGCGTCCCGCAGTTCTGAGAGACGACAGGACTAAAGGTATAGGCAAAAGCAAGCTTTAATCAATAAAGTAATCAATACAAAAATAATAAAGAATACGATTAAATCAAAGATAACAAAGGGCAAACACCACTGGCTGGGCCAGTCTGCTGTTCTACACACACAAACCCAGTCTACCGAATCCCGCCCTGTGGGAGGGGTCTGTTATCATTTTATACAGTGGTAGAATACAAGGTCATCTGTCAACTGGATGGAGAGGAATCATTGGTTTAGACGATAGACCCTCCCTTGTTGGTGCGCAGGCTCAGTCTTAAGCCTCTAGGCACGTCTCTGCCATTGTTGTAGTCATATCGAATACATGCGTGCGCTGTAAGAGAGGGGGAGAGTCTACAGAGATCGTAACAATGACCATTGGGAGACCTTGAACAGTTTATAACGTGTAGGATTGTCCTTTTAATACACAGCACATAATATATGTAATTAAGTGGTCTAATACACAGCATGTAATACATGTAGCTAAATGGTTAAATCTTAACAGCTTCAGAATGGTCCATCAGTTACCTCAGATCCAAGTGTGTGGTCACGTGTCACCAAAAAGGTAAGCCTTTACATAGGATGCATTTCAGTGTGTAAACTGGTTCCCCCCTGTTCATTCCTTCCTTCCTAAATATCTACTAATTCTGTCAGTGTTGGTTAACTTCTTTAGCATTAAACTGTGCTATACCACAGTCTGTATCTCTACATGGTGTAAATATTAAAAAGTGATTTGATTGCAACACTTTAAGGCTGATCCAAAGCTAGTGGCAGAATTAACCTTCTGCAAGCCTTCCTTCAAATGGTCAAGGCTTCAAACAAGTGCACCATGTGTCCTCCGTCCTCATACTCTAGAGGCCAACGGTTCACCTATAATGTTTTTTAAAGCTCTAAAGGTAAGATGTGGGAAAAGTCCTACTGTTGCGGAACTAGTGTAATCTAAATCATAACAATGCCCCCATCTAGTTTGTAGTATATTTGTTAACTGTCGTGTGTGACAGTACTGAAACTGACACAGCATCAGAGTCAGGAAGCCTAGACCATCTAGGAAGTGAGGCAGTGCAGGCTGTGCAGGGGGCTGAGATGGATCTAGAGCAGAGTGCAGTGGAATCCTCCCTGCTTCTAACTCACAGCGAGCACGACCACACCCTTAGCTGCCCAAAATGTAAGGCCTTTTATGACCTTTATGTTGAATTTACAGCTGGTCAAGCTGAACAGCTGGAGGATTCTATAAAAAGGCAGCGCCAAGAGCCAATCTGGCATGATGCCCCCAAAGTGCGTATTACAGCAAGCACTGCAAAGAAGGTCCCCGTACGTCACACCACTGACCCCGGCAAATTCCTGCCCGAACACCTGTACCCAACATTTAAAGGGGAAGGGAAGCATGGGAAGGCTAATGAGCAGGTTGCTGTCCAGTACATGCAGGGAATGGGGCACTCAATTGAAACCAAGGGTCTTATAGTTAGTGAGACAGATCCATGGCTGGCAGCAAGCCCTGATGGCATTCTTAATAAAAATGTGCTATTAGAGATTAAGTGCCCTGTGGTGGCCAACTTGAAAGAAGCCCTGTCCGTCAAACATGATGGGTATGTTAGAGTGAAGAAGGGTGAATATATAATCAACCCAAAAGGGCCACGGGGTTACTACATGTAGGTTCAGTTGGGCATGTATTGTCTGGGAGTGCAATCAGCAAAACTTGCGATTTGGACCCCGTCAGAGCACCTTGAGCTTGAGGTGCCATTTGACAAAAACTTTGTAAATTTTCACGTCCGAAGGCTCAGAGCTTTTTACTTCAAGCACATGCTGCCTAAGGTGGTAGATGATTTTTTTGATGGAAGGCTACAGCTATGTCACAAATACACTGAGATTGTGAATTCATAGATAGGACTACTGTATCGGCAAATACGTGAGTTGTATATTAAAATGATAAATGCCTTTCCCAGTTATTTTATATGTATTCTGGCAATAGATAAGACAACACATCAGAATGAACAATAACAAAAAACAAATAATGAAAAATAAAAATTAACAATTGAAATTACATCACACAAACATATTGTTTGTGATTGTTATGACTATGTACAGAGATTAGATTTTTTATTTAACAAGTGGTTTCCCCAGGTTTGATAGGGCTGCGCAGACAATCAATAATTCATCCACTGTGCAGAGCTGGTCATCTTTGCTCCGTTTCACCATACTCACTGGTAAGGTGTTACGGAGGATTCGGAACTGTTTGATTCTGCCGATGGCCCTTTCAACATACAGTGAAGAAAAGAAGTATTTGAACACCCTGCTATTTTGCTCCCACTTAGAAATCATGGAGGGGTCTGAAATTTTCATCGTAGGTGCATGTCCACTGTGAGAGAGAGAAACTAAAAAGAAAAATCCAGAAATCACAATGCATGATTTTTTAACAATTTATTTGTGTGATACAGCTGCAAATAAGTATTTGAACACCTGAGCAAATGAATGTTAATATTTGGTACAGTAGCCTTTGTTTGCTATTACAGAGGTCAAACGTTTCCTGTAGTTTTTCACCAGGTTTGCACACACTGCAGGAGGGATCTTGGCCCACTCCTCCACACAGATCTTCTCTAGATCAGTCAGGTTTCTGGGCTGTCGCTGAGAAACACGGAGTTTGAGCTCCCTCCAAAGATTTTCGATTGGGTTCAGGTCTGGAGACTGGCTGGGCCATGCTAGAACCTTGATATGCTTCTTACGGAGCCACTCCTTGGTTTTCCTGGCTGTGTGCTTCGGGTCGTTGTCTCCCAGCCACGACCCATCTTCAATGCTCTGACTGAGGGAAGGAGGTTGTTCCCCAAAATCTCACAATACACGGCCCCAGTCATCCTCTCTTTAATGCAGTGCACTCGTCCTGTCCCATGTGCAGAAAAACACCCCCAAAGCATGATGCTACCACCCCCATGCTTCACAGTAGGGATGGTGTTCTTCAGATTGTACTCTTCATTCTTCTTCCTCCAAACACGCTTAGTGGAATTATGACCAAAAAGTTCTATTTTGGTCTCATCTGACCACGAAACTTTCTCCCATGACTTCTCTCTGTATCGTCCAAATGGTCATATGCAAACTTAAGACGGGCCTTGACATGTGCTGGTTTAAGCAGGGGAACCTTTCGTGCCATGCATGATTTCAAATCATGACGTCTTAGTGTATTACCTACAGTAACCTTGGAAACGGTTGTCCCAGCTCTTTTCAGGTCATTGACCAACTCCTGTCGTGTAGTTCCGGGCTGATTCCTCACCTTTCTTAGAATCATTGAGACCCCACGAGGTGATATCTTGCATGGGGCTCCACTCCGATTGAGATTGACCGTCATGTTTAGCTTCTTCCATTTTCTAATGATAGCTCCAACAGTGGACCTTTTTCACCAAGCTGCTTGGCAATTGCTCCGTAGCCCTTTCCAGCCTTGTGGAGGTGTACAATTTTGTCTCTGGTGTCTTTGGACAGCTCTTTGGTCTTCGCCATGTTACAAGTTAAAGTCTTACTGATTGTATGGGGTGGACAGGTGTCTTTATGCAGCTAAAGACTTCAAACAGGTGCATCTGATTCAGGATGATACATGGAGTGCAGGTGGACTTCTAATGGCAGACTAACAGGTCTTTCAGGGTCAGAATTCTAGATGATACACAGGTGTTCAAATACTTATTTGCAGCTGTATCACACAAATAAATTGTTAAAAAATCATGCATTGTGATTTCTGGATTTTTCTTTTTAGTTTCTCTCTCTCACAGTGGACATGCACCTACGATGAAAATTTCAGACCCCTCCATGATTTCTAAGTGGGAGAAATAGCAAAATAGCAGGGTGTTCAAATACTTCTTTTCTTCACTGTATATCCTGGCTCTAGACATTTTCCTTGATTTTGAGACCTCTAAACCAGTAAGCTGTTTCTTTCCTCTTATAGATGCTGGCACCAGCAGACGGACACACTTTGAGGCAAAATATTCTGGGAAGTTGAAGCCCCGGTCTGCCATGACATGGTCTCCTTGCTCCAGTAGATCAATCAACCTAGAGTGCTTTGTGATTATCTTGTCACTTGCACGGCCACCCCAGACTCTAGAAAGAAATGTGGTAGTTCCTGTGGTACTAATGCCAACCAGGAACTTCACAGTGTTGTGGGATTTGTAGTTGGAATATGTTACTGCTCTGGTGTACAAACTAGTCGGCCTCTCAATGAACACCTCACTGCAATCAATTATGCATCTGACATGTTTAAATTCTGTGGTCTTGAAGAGGGGGGTATATTTTTTCTGATTTCTTTCCTTATTGGCCAGTGGATGAGGCACTGAAATTCCCTTGCCATAAGCTCTAACCACTCATGAAACACATGAGTTACAGTCCCACAACTGACTTTAAACTGGAATGACAGGTCTTTGTGTGTTAGACCTAGGTGCAGCTTCATAAGCACAATAAGGAATTGATCATGCAGGGTGAGAACTGAACAGGAGGCATGCCATGCTGTGGTCAGGTAAGTGAGGAGGGTGAAAAACACAGGAAGATGGAAGACCAGTGTAAAAGTGTGTGTGATGGTTGTTATTTAAAATAAAGTGTAATGGACTGGAGGAAAAAGTATCATGTGTCTGTGTCAATTGCTCTTATAGTGAGGTCACCTTTCTCCTTAACTCCTCATTCTCACAAATGATGCAGTCGATGTCTACCATTGATACATCTGTACCCACAGAAACTGTCAATGTATCTTCCAAGTCAGCTTGGTGGAGTGTCTTCAGGGGAGCTTCAGCTGACGCTTCTACTTCAACCTCCACAGACCTGTTTTACTCTTAAGTACCTTGCCATCTTTTGAGAATCATCAGTTGCCATCTTGTGTGGGAATATTGATGGCAGATAGTCTGAGTGGGAGCTGTCTGTCGATGGCTTACCTGGGAAAAATATAACAATTATATGTTTAGCATTAAAAAACAATAACTTTACTAATTAAAGATAGATCCACTTTAACAAAGACAACGGAAAGTAGTCACCAACAAACACGGCAAATTAAGTTCATGCTGACAGTCAGAAAATAGGTATTAACCTAGTTAAGTTCAAGATTACATTTGATACGCCTTAGCTGCTAACTCACCAGACATAAAGTGAGCGCTGCAGATCCGACTGTGGCTGTTGGGTTCCCAGTCATGTCTTCTCACAGCAATTGCCCAAACTTTACGCCGTTCCAGTTGTTTTGGGAAACAAAACGTTTTAACTTCTGATAAGTCATTTGGTCCCGTCCTCCTCGCACACCCCACAACGCAACAACAAGATCCATATTTGTTTCGGTTCATTTTTTTTTTAACGATAGGCTGAGATAATACCTAACGATAACAGCTCTGAAAATAACAACAGCTGATAAACGGAAGTGCTGTAGGGTCGAAGCTGTTGCCTAGTGACAAACATTCCAGTGAAACCGTCTATAGGATCCTTCCTTTTCAGCCACAGCCACTGGCTACTGGCTACTTCTTTCTGTTATATCTGATATAGCTTTTATGGTTTGTCGCAATTCTTTGCCGCAGATCCCAAACCCCTTGAGTGGTTTGGTTGTTGATATTGCCACAAATCCACGGCATCCAATTTCCACAGGACACACCTTTGTTCTCCAACCTCGCTGTTCTGCCTCAGCTGCCCTGAGTTTTGTTTTGCCCTATAACTCTTCTTTCCCGGTACTTCCTCCCTGAGAAAGCGAATGTGATGCATGTCGCCCTCTGCTCCAATTGGCAGGGAATTAACTGTTGAGCGCCTATGCTCTATTGCTTCCACCAAGCATTTTAGGACTTGATTGTGGCGCCAGGTGTATCTTCCTTGAGTAAGGCTCGTTCTGCACCCAGCCATTATGTGTTTGAGATTAGCCGTCCCGCTACAGAGGGGACATGTTGGATCCTCACATACCCATTGGCTGAGATGTGTCGGTGTTGGCAGTATGTCGTAGGTTGCCCAAACAATGAAGCTAATTCTTGTGGATTCCATTCCCCACAAGTCCTTCCAGCTAATTTTCCTCTGCTCTACACTTTCCCAGTTCATTCATCGCCCTTGTTTGGCTTGTGAGACAGTTTTAGCGCTCCTTACTGCTTCCTCTTACTTACGAATCTGTTCTATCACTAATTTGCGTTCTTCCAAAGGGATTGCTTTTTACCATCTCATTTTACTTGTACCAAGTCCAAATCCTCCTCGTCCATGTTGTACTTGTCCTACTATTTCCGTATGTTTAAGGGCGGCTTTTGCTTGCAGTACTGCCTCTTTTGGATTCCATTTCCGTCCTGTTGCTAATGTGGGTGCCGCTTTTCTTACTATACTATCTCGGGATTCCATAAGTGTCATTTCTAATCTATCTTTAGTGTACTTAAATTCCTCTGTAAGCCCGGTAAGCGGCAGCTCCAGCTCCAGAGCACCTTTCCAATAAAGAGCCAGGCTACTAAGACACCGTGGCACCCCTAGCCATTTCCTAGCATAAAAACTGACTCTTCTTTCTAGCTTTTCAACTTCAGTGATGGGTACATCATACACTGTCAATGGCCACATGAGCCGGGGTAGAAGTCAAACTGTAGGCACCATAGTTTTAGCTTTCCTGGCAACCCTGACTTCTCAATGTTCTCTAGGCCTCTGTTCAGTTCTATCCTTAATTCCTCCACCTGCGCCGAGTCTTTAAGGGTAGCATTGTACCATTTTCCAAGACTTTTGACAGGCTTTTCGATCACGGTTGGAATTGGATCCTCATCTATGAAGGAAATTTAGTTGCACAATTTTCCCTTAACAACTGATATGCTTCTGGATTTGCTTGGCTTTACTTTCATTCCAGCCCATTTCAGGTTATCAATAAGTTTGCTAAGCAGTCTTTTAGTACATGGAGCAGTTGTCGTCAATATTGTCATATCATCCATGTATACTCGAATGGGAGGGAGGTGTAATCCTGCCCTTAACTTTTGCCCACCAACAACCCATTTTTATGCTCCGATTATTACTTCCATGGCCATAGTAAATGCCAAGGGTGAGATTGTACATCCGGCCATGATGCCAATCTCCAGACGTTGCCATTCGGTGGTAAATGTCAGTGTATCAAAACACAATTGAATGTCCTGAAACTCAAATGCAGACCACAAAAACTTGTGGGCCCAGACCCAAATGGGTTTGCCAAGTCCAGGAAAATGACATGAAGGTCCTTTTTCTCACGTTTTGCCAATTGAATTTGGGGCCAAATCATGCTAGTCTGCTCCAGACACCCGGAGAAGGCTGAAATGCCTGTTTTCTATACTGAGGTATCTATTAACTTGTTCTTTGTAAGGTATTCGCTCAGTCTTTGTGCTACTACGCTAAAAATATTCTCCCCTATACATTAAGCAAGCAAATTGGTCTGAACTCGCTAATGTAACTAGAATCTTTTTCTTTTGGAATCAGTACTCCTCTGGCTCGACGCCACGATCTGGGAATGATTTGTTTTTCCCAAGCTAGCTTCAGTAGTTTCCAAAGGAAACGTAAGACATCAGGTGCATTTTTATACAGTCGGTAAGGTACTCCGTTAGGTCCTGGTGCCGATGCTGCTCTTGCACGTCTGACTGCATTTTCCACCTCTTTCCATTTTAAAAGGGCTGGTGTCCATTTGCTCTACTGGGTCTTCAATTGGTGAAATATCTGGGGGAACTGTGAATTAGTGATGGGAATTTCGGCTCTTGGGTGAGCCGATTCATTTGGCTCCGTTCACTAAAAAGAGCCGGTTCATTTGACTCTCATTTGGCTCTTTGTACAGTTATACAGTATGTGCCTGCTATGCTAGCACTGCTAAGGAACATTGAAGCAGTTGGTGTTGGTTTACATTTGCTGACCCTTAACTATCATATTACATAGCCAACCTGATAAAACAATTATATTAATATAAATCAAATAATGACTAGATAATCACTTCAGCGCGAAATTGCATAATAGGCGTTATTACAATTTTTCCTATGTTTTTTTCTATTGTGTACAAATGAAAAACAAATGCATGTCTTTTTCAGGGAGATATGGTTTGAATTACTTTTTTTAGACAGCTAACCAATTATTTGATTTTCTATGAAAGACAAATTAGTTGAAAGTGTTCTTACTTTATTGGCTTGTGTAAAACTGTCACGTCAATTGGGTTTACACAATACATTTCATTGGTTGTTGGCGTGTCAGTCACTGAGGCTGTTCAGGGGTTGTCACTTGACAGTCTGGGGAACAAGGCAGAGAATCTTACTTTGAGCAGTGCTACAAAACATTTTTTTTAATCAGGGAGCCGAAAGAACAGCTCTTTTACCGAGGTGATGGATGTGATGCGGTTCCCTACGTTCACTGAAAAGAGTCGTTCAAAAAGAGTCGTTCATTCGCGAACGACCCATCGCTACTGTGAATTCCTCATGCATTTTCTCATCTGTGTGAGTTTCCTTTAGGTGGGACTCCAGTTCCTGTTTGGTTGTTTTAAGCGTTTCGTCTTTTGCTTTGTTGAACAAGGACTTGAAGGGGTCTTTGTAGAATCGACTCCTTGCTCATTCTTTCTTCTGTCGGTTTCTCCGTAGGTTCTCGGCTCTCCTCAATGTTGACAACCGCTTCTTTAAGCTGTCCTGCAAGTCTTTAATGTCTGCCTTTTCTGGTTCAGACGCCTTTTTCCATTGCTTTTTTAATAGCCTTCTTTCTTTTACTAGCTTGTCGATCTCTTGTTGCCTCCTCAATTTTCTTGGTTCTACCTGGGGTTTTTTAAGTTTCTCCAGTAGCCCAAATCTCCCCCTTCCTTAATAATATATGATATCCCCTATTTTATCTAGCTTCCTTTACACTGTGCCCCTTAGCTGTTCAAGTGTCTTTTTTAAGTCTATGTTAATAGAGTCCCAAACATTCTTTTCAGCGGCTGATGGTCACTTTACTTTAGGTTTTTGGACACTGATCTTTTCCTTGGAGGTTTTTTTGTGCCTGATTGGGCTCTACCACCTTATTCCCTTGTCTTTCGGTGCTTGTCTGTGCCGCCTCAGTGCTGGAGTTGATGGCCTGCGGACTTTGATTTGTGTCCAGCCGCTGACCTTCATTTTACTTACTTGCTTGACTTCTTAAAAAGTACTGGTCAATGCGATGCTCCTGTTTCTTCCTACTTAGGCACCCTTTCTTACTTTGGTGTATTCTCAGGCCCCTTACAGTTGTTACATTTTCCCAGCCACAAGGGCAGATCTGGTGACTTTTACCTTTGATTGCATTGGTTTTTGAAGTGCTTCTCGTGCTCATAGTCCTTGCATTGCTTAAGGTCAAAACCGTGTTATCAGTATTTGAGTAATCTTCCGGCCCTGCACTCGCAGACTCTAGGGGTATTTTCACCTTAGTTTTGTTAGTAGCTTTTGGCTAGTGCACTCAGTCCACAGAATAGTGTTTAGTGCTGCAGACATGAGTTGCTAGCCCATGTCTGCCCCATTGGGGTCTGTTCCCTCCGGTCAGCTGTCTCTCCAATCTCTCACAAGGACTTTCCCTTGTCAGTTATTCTATTCACAACAGTCACCAGAAAACCATCTGGATGGGACATTTCAATATACACAGGATAGGATGTTATAATATCCATTATGCTATACTCCAAGATGAGCACTTCAGATTCCATTCCATTATCCTCACCACAACTCTCGTGGTACCACAAGTTGCACTGACAACAGCACATCCAGTCCTCTGTGGTCTTTGGGTCATTACATCCCCATTAACTCCATGGCAGGCCGTGCATGGTATTTGCACCTTTTCCTTAGTGCTCTTTTTCATTTTTTGCTTTCTTTTTCTTTTTGTTAGTGATGTAATCGATGTGGTCCATGCTAGTTAAATAGTAGGACGGGGGCTTGGCCCTTGTTTTGATGCTCCTTTCCCGTTTTGGAATGGATATTAGATCACTGAAGGTGACTGGTCTTGTGCTGACCTCCATATAAGACCCAGAAGTTGAGGGTTGTTCATCCTTCTCCTCATGATTTGAGGTGTCTTGCTCCGGAGTGAAGACATGGAATAAGGACCTCTCTATATCCTCCTGAGATGTGTTCACCACTTCTTCAAAAACCATATCCTCACTAAAAGTGAAGATTGGTGTATCCTCTACCATGGGCAGCTCAGTTGCAGTGGGTAGCAAGGCCCACTCTGTCGTGATACTTGGTGCAAACACATCATCAGGGATTATGTTTTTGTTGACAGGGAACATTCCCGTGCCGCTAAATCCAGCCTGGGCATTTTCAACTGTTGCAGTTTTCGTCCAGGCCTGGCAAAACAGAGAGAAGAACTCTGTTTTGGCTACCTTTTGTCCTGCCATCCTCCTTGTCCACTTCCGACCTTCCTCACACCAATTGTTTTTCAAGCTTTTTAAAAGTGCTTTATCTGCTGGCTGGAGGGCGTGTGTGGTGTGAGGTGGATAGGCCATCACATGCACATTTCTTTCCTTCATCAATTGAATGAAGTTTAGATTGTAGACATGGCTGCTGTGGCCATCCAACAGGAGTACGTGAGGCCTTGCATCATCCTTTGGCAGCTGCTTTGCAAACATCTGACCCCACTCCAGGAACAGGTCAGTATTTATCCAGCCGTTGTCAGACACCCTAACGGCAACATTATCTGGACAACTATAAAGCCACTCACACCTTAGTTGCTTCCCTTTAAAGATGACCATAGTGCGACTAAATGTTCCCGCCCGCGTTGAAGGCTGCAAGCACTGTCGTGGTCTCTCCTTTTTCTCCAGTGGTGACCTACTTGCTTCCAACCCTGCTCAACCAATCAGCGATTGTTTGACGCACTGAAAAGACGCTTCGCGCAACGTGTTGTTAGGATTTAGGAGAACAACACGTCGGCGTGCCTCGGTGAGCTACGCTTTCCCAGAAACCCCTGATCTGCGAAGCTACGCAGAGACGTTTACGTGCTCCTCCACAGAAGTATAAACCAGGCTTAACGCGTTATAAAGTAACGCGTTACCGTAATTTCCCTACTATTCGCGGTAACTAGTAAAGTAACGTGTTATTATTCACATTTGAGCAACTAAATTAAAGTTACTGAAAATTTAAATGGGGCCGTTACTAGTTACTGTTATTTTCCCCATTTTACCGATAACAAATGTGTATTTTATTTTTGCCTCCTGGTCACTCTTTACTGTTCATGCTCAAAAGTGACTCTTTCCTGTTAATATTTCTGCGTGCAGTTCGGGAGCTAACCGTTCTGCATAGCCCCCCTTCTAAAGCCTGGTTTATACTTCTGCGTGAGCACGATAGCGAACGTAAACGTTAATTTGGCGCTTACGTTCGCACCGTAGTTTGCCTGCATACCAGGCTAGCTAAAGGCACAGCTGTGGTACCAGCTTGAACAAAATTTACTGTTTGCTCGGCTGATCTGGAGGGTGGCTTGGACACAAACAGTATGGTAAATATATTGTTACTTCAAACTTTAAATTTATAATGTTCATTGCTGAGCATTTTGTGAAACTTATATAATTTTATTATGTCCACTTTGAATGTGGGAATATTATTTTGAGCTGGGAATGTAAGCCCTGAGTTTTGAAGCTTGTTGTTTGGCCATTAGAGACTAGAATAAATAAGTTGAAAAAATATTTTGTGTGTGGTTTATGGTTTAATACTATTAGATTATTATTTGTGTTGCTGTTTTAAAATATATGTATATATCGGGGCCTATTGTCAAATAGAAAGTACCACAGAATGATCACAAGTTGGCAGTGTTGGATAAAAAATAAAGCCTAAACTTCAGAGTTTGAGTAAATTTGGAAACGCAAAAGTTACTAACGTTAGTAACACATTACTTTTAAGGGAGTAATCGGTAAAGTAATGTTGTTACTTTTTTAAAGTGGTAACGAGTAACTGTAACTAAATACAAATTTACAGTAACTAGCACAACACTGCACATCAGTGACTATCCTCAGCCCCCTGGTATATTTAATTGTGTAGGCCACATAAATCCTTTAGAGATCTGAGATTAATCCTCGAGTCAGACTAAATATGTACTTTTCTCAAGTGCCAAAAGGTTTGATTATAAGGTATGTAGTATTTGCTCCCTAAATGGTGCCCAAAATTGAGCATGCTGCAGTTTGAAAATACTTGGGAATATCACTAGATGAAAATGTGTCCTTTATACGAGGTTGAATGAACAAAGAAGGTGAGGATCAGACGTGGAGCTCTATATAGAATAAAGTCATGCTTTTCTCTTGAAAACAGAATGACAATTGTAAAACCAACTCTCTTGTTAGCCATGGATTATGGTGATTTTGTGTATTTGTGCATGCAGACCGAACTATTTCCCTTGATGCAGTTTACCACAGTGATTTTTGTTTTGTGACTGGGGATGGTTTAAGAACTCATCATTGTACACTATGTAAGAAAGTAGGAGGGTCTTCTCTTTGTGATTGAAGGAAAAAAAAAAAATTGGGTTTACAATGCATTGCTGGGCAAGTAACTTTTTTTTACCTTACTTCCCTTTTAAAGCAGAAAGCCAGTAGTCTCACACTGACAGGAATATATTACCCTTGAAAGCTCAAAAGTGAAAACAGAACTTCGAAAAAAAGCTTTTAGTTGTGTTGCCTCAAATGGAAAAAAAACTCAACAGGAATTGAAAATAGAGCATGCAGTTTGTTTCGGTTCAACATTTTGTATTTACTGGAGGAAATGAGTGCTCTTGCTTTGGTTAGAACTTAAAT
The DNA here is from genome assembly GCA_026901105.3 of Galaxias olidus. NCBI lineage: Eukaryota > Metazoa > Chordata > Actinopteri > Galaxiiformes > Galaxiidae > Galaxias > Galaxias olidus. The sequence goes on along the minus strand of JAPMUY010000213.1, from coordinate 23,781 downwards.
AGTGTACTGTAATATAAATACTTTTACCGTTTGCTTACTGTTTATTTTACATTTGTATTTCTTCATGTTTGTTTTGTTCTTGATATATATACATAATATATATATATATTCCTAACGTAAAAGACTTCACAGCCGCTCACTTGCTTACTGTTTATTTTACATTTGTATTTCTTCATGTTTGTTTTGTTCTTGATATATATACATAATATATATATATTCCTAACTTAAAAGACTTCACAGCCGCTCACTTGGGTACACCTGTTCAACTGCTCGTTAACGCAAATATCTAATCAGCCAATCACATGGCAGCAACTCAATGTATTTAGGCATGTAGACATGGTCAAGACGACCTGGTGAAGTTCTAACAGAGCATTAGAATGGGGAAGAAAGGTGATTTAAGTGACTTTGAACGTGGCACGGTTGTTGGTGCCAGACGAGCTGCTGAGTATTTCAGAAACTGCTGATCTACTGGGATTTTCTTGCACAACAATCTCTAGGGTTTACAGAGAAAGGTCAGAAAAAGAGAAAATATCCCGTGAGCGGCAGTTCTCTGGGCAAAAATGCCTTGTTGATGCCAGAGGTCAGAGGAGAATGGCCAGACTGATTCAAGATGATAGAAAGTTAACAGTAACTCAAATAACCACTCGTTACAACCAAGGTATGCAGAAGACCATCTCTGAACGCACAACACGTCGAACCTTGAAGCAGATGGGCTACAGAAGCAGAAGACCACACCAGGTGCCACTCCTGTCAGCTAAGAACAGGAAACTGAGGCTACAATTCGCATGGTCTCACCAAAATTGGACAATAGAAGATTGGAAAAATGTTGCCTGGTCTGATGAGTCTCGATTTCTGCTGCGATATTCGGACAGTAGGGTCAGAATTTGGCGTAAACAACATGAAAGCATGGATCCATCCTGCCTTGTATCAACGGTTCAGGATGGTGGTGGTGGTGTAATGGTGTGGGAGATATTTTCTTGGCATACTTTGGGCCCCTTAGTACCAATTGAACATTGTTTAAACACCACAACCTACCCTAGTATTGTTGCTGACCATGTCCATCCCTTTATGACCATAGTGTACCCATCTTCTGATGGCTACTTCCAGCAGGTTAACGCACCATGTCACAAAGCTCAATAATAATAATTAATTTAATTTTTAGCGCTTTTCTCAAGACTCAAAGCGCTTGGTCGCCAATTAATTACACAGAACAAACGGACCAACAGTTATCAAACACAACACTCTGTCTGAGTGATACCACAGCAGCCAATTTGCACCACACTTGCTTAGGACATAGGACACAGACCGACTCCAGGTGAATTGGCAGTGACTGATCAGGGCACTGGTAGGAGAATGGAGCATGTTTTTTGATGGTGGGAGAAAACCGGAGTACCCGGAGGGAACCCACACAAACACGGGGAGAACATGCAAACTCCACACAGAAAGGCCATTGGGTCAGGTGGGGTTTGAACGCACGACCTTCTAGCTGTGAGCCACCGTGCTGCCCATATATCATCTCAAACTGGTTTCTTGAACATGACAATGAGTTCACTGTACTCAAATGGCCTCCACAGTCACCAGATCTCAATCCAATGGAGCACCTTTAGGATGTGGTGGAACGAGAGACTTGCATCATGGATGTGCAGCTGACAAATCTGCAGCAACTGAGTGATGCTTTCATGTCAATATGGACCCAAATCTCTGAGGAATGTTTCCAGAACCTTGTTGAGTCTATGCCACGAAGAATTAAGGCAGTTCTGAAGGTAAAAGGGGGTCCAACCCAGTACTAGCAAGGTGTACCTAATAAAGTGGCCAGTGAAATATATATATAAATTATATAATATATTATTATATATATATATATTCTGAACAGAATCAGAACATACTAGAATTCATAGTCAAATAAAGCAAGTTCACAAGCTATTAATTGTCAAGATTTTATTAGACCAAAAACAATTCTGCAAACCTTTAATTTACTTTTTCAGACAATGTCAGATAGGAATTGTGCTCTTGAGCGTGCATGACATGATCAGGCAAACTCAAAAAAATTAATTTCTTATGCATCTGGCTATTCCGGAGATCTATTCGATGACTGTTTTTTGTAAGATTGGCACTTTCATCTATAACAATGACAGAATCAGGACTACATAGGGGGCAAATCTTTGCTCAACATTCAAAACAATCTCACACTCAATGACAAAAAAACAAAATGAAATACCACCTAGTCTAGTAGACTAATAGACTAGTCATCATTATGTTTACTTTTCTTTTTCTTCTTCTTTTTCCCGCCGTCCATCAGGTCTGAGCAGAAAATGTCCATGGGCTCCTCTTTAACCTCCACCTCCTTTTTTACTGCTGCCATCATCCCTTCCTCCTCCTGCACCTCACCTTTCTCTCTATCCTTCTTCTTCTTTTTCTTCCTCTTCTCCCCCGTCAACACTTCCTGGTTAAGAACCTCAAACACAGGCTCGTGTTTCACCTGCTTCATGACTACAGCCTCTATCTCTCCTTCCTCCTTCCTCTTGTCCTTCTTTTTCTTCTTCTTCTTCCTCTCCTCCAGGTGTTGCGTGTTCATGGGAGGAAGAAGAGGGGGCAGCGTCGAGGACGAGGCCGTCCAAGTTGTGCCGTCGGGTGTCCCTGGTTCTGCAGCGAGTGGGTTCGGTTCTTCCTCACCGTCACCAAGTGACTCGTTATCCTCCATGGTGGTCATGGTGGGGGTCTTACTGCCAAAGGGCTGGAAGCGTAGTTTTAACCCAGAGGGGATGCTGGGTGCTGGGGAGGCAGGGATGGCCTGAGGGGACTGGTTGGAGCAGCAGTCTCCGTAGCTTTCGCACACGTTAAGTAGGCCACGGAAAGTGGGAGCACACACCACCTCGTCGGACGATTGGCTGTCGTTGGTGAGGAGGTGGAGCTTTGAGTCTCCATGGGGGGCGGCTAGAACGCTATAGATCTGTTGGCATCCACCTCCATCTTCTTCCACCATGCTACTCACCTTAATAGTAGTCTGAAGGCCGGAGATGGGGACCTTGACATTATTGAAACTAAGGAGGGAGGGAGGGAAAGAGAGAGAGAGAGAAAGAGAAAGAAGAAAGATTAAGGTGGTGAATGGTTAGTGGGAGTGCACAGGAGTGAGAGATTATCTTTAAAAAATGTGAACAACCTTTTAACAACAATCCAGCGAAAAAATAAAGAATGATTTCAATCTTTTTACATGCATGTCAACAGGAAAGGCAGACTGGCAAAATTGACAGGACAGGTGACAGACTGGTGCCTACCATTTAAGGTTGAAGTTGGCAGGGGCTTTGATTAGCCATAGTTCCGTATTCTTATCCTTTAAATTGGCTGACAAGGTGCTGCTACAGGGCTTGTGTGGGAAGGTCACAAAATCAGCTGGACACTGATACCTGATACTTTTCTTAGTGGCTAGAAGAGTAAATCAGAAATGTAAAACATTAATGTCCCTGTCAATGTGATTTATCATATTAACAGAGTACCAATAAAAGCATAAGTGTGTGTAGAGCAAGCAGGGTGACATAGGCCTTTATAGATAAAAGGGACTGAAATGGATCAGGTTCAGTATGTAGCGTTATCTGAAGGTAGATGGTTATCAACGGTAACATTTACTAACGTGCTGTTTACGTTAGCTATCTACCTGTCTGCAGTTAACGTTACCTTGCCTGCTCTGTTTAGCAGGAGTTGGTCCAGGACTTGAACTATCATTTCCTTCATCGTCACTCGACGAAGACGCTACGTCCGTAGGCATTTTTTATTATATGTTTTGCTTTTGGATTTGTAAATTAAGCCTTGGTGATTGAGTGCAGTTATTCACTTTTCAATGTGAATGATCTGTGAAAACTCATGGTTGCAGGAACAACGCGTGTGTACGGAGAAAATAAAATCACCTTTGACCTATGATCTCTTCCATTTCAGCGTCAGTTGTAGTTCAGGGAAGAGACTGTTTGCATTAGATTGCCCTTACTAGAGACCAATGAAAAACACCAACCCCCAGAGTTAACTGCGCATGTTGTATAACGTTCGCTGCCAAAGGAAACAGTTGAAGGGACCGAAGTGGGTCAACTCACAAACTTCCGAACCGACAATCAACATCAAAACATTGTGCCGTATTTTATGTTGACGCTTACATTTTCATTCAGCGAGCTATGCATTCATTGTTAAGAGTTTTTTGAGGAATTATTTACGATAACTATACGTAACGGTGAGACTTCCGAACCAGCTAGCTAGTTAACGTTAGCTTGAAGTAGCTAACCTGCTAACGTTAGCTAGCTAACCTTTGCCCGCTAGCTATCGTTAGTTAACCTAGCTAACGCTTGCTAGGTAGTGAGCATACCCGTAAAACTTAACGGCTAATAGATAACTAGGTGTCCAGGTAGACGACAAGAAAGCTGGTAGTATATAATTACCGCGCCAGTCCACTAACAATGTCCACCACCTCCTCGCAATCCTCTTCAAGGCGGCAATGGTGCTACCTGTGCGACTTGCCAAAGATGCCGTGGGCTGTTATTTGGGACTTCAGCGAGGTTGTCTGTCGGGGCTGCGTGAACTACGAGGGTGCCAACCAAATAGAGTTCCTCATAACATCCACCAGGCAATCAAAAAGGTCGCATGGTATGCAGGACGGCAGATCCCCAGGTCCCCAGCCTACGAAACACGGCACAGGTGGTGGGAGAGGAGAGACGTCATCGGACGGCGGTAGACCACATTCAGAACGCTTTGACAGTGGAGGAAGGGGCGAGTACGCTGCGCCTTCAGCACCAGCGGTTCGTCTACCCTCTAATGGTCACCGTGATGGTGGTTCGCATGAGGCCAACCGTCAAAGTCCCAGCAGCGGAAATCGCAGACCCATGCTTGGTGCCGCTATCCAGCCTAGTTTAGTGACTCAAGGTATTGCTGGTATCCCACATGGGCTTTTGGCTGGGGCTGGTCTAAATGCCAGGAATGCACCGATGGCAAGTCCACTCATCTTCCCTGCCTCTGTTTTGGCTGAGATGAGCCGGAGACAGTTTGGCATAGGAGTGGGGATGGCCCCCTTCATCAGCCCAGAACTCGAACGTGAGCTGAGCCTGTCAAAGAACCAGTCCCAGCAGCCTCACCCACAGGCTTCCTCAACCGGGTCCGAGGCAGCAGGTCAGTCCTCTAGTAGAGACCATCCTCCTACCAGTAGCAGTCGTGGCAAGAGCCGAAGTTCAGTCTCCTCCTCTTCCTCGGCTGGGGGTGGCGGTGTGAGCCAGACTAGTGCCAGCCCAAAGCCAGCTTCGTCCCCAGCCAGACAACCCAGACCGCCAGCCTCAAGACCAGTGGGAGAGCCCCTGACATCCAGCTCCCCAGCAGGGTGGGCCAACAGTGCCGCAGCTCTGCCCCAGACAGGAGCCTCTGAACTGGGGTTGGCACCCAGTGACACCCCATCCACTGGAGCTCCTCTCCTGTGCACCCTCTGTCATCAGAGGCTGGAAGACACACACTTTGTTCAGTGCCCCTCCATGCAGGGTCACAGGTCGGTCTCTTATTTTTGTTGTCTTTTTGACTTTTAAAGGGTTTTAATGATACTACTCTGCACAGACTTTAGTTGGTTCTGTTGCATGAAATATTGGTATTGAAAGAGGTGCCAAACGTTTGTTTGTAAAAGAGTACTGTACTGAAATGTTTGGTACATACTGTTTAAAATGTCCCAGTTCATTTCACGCATGCACACATACACAGAGAGAGACACACACACACACAGGCTCATTTAGTGCAGAAGCCCACTGTCTCTTCAATGCTGACACCATTCATTCTGACATGTCAACTAGGAATGAGTGCCTGTTTTTTTTAAGCATGTCAATATCAATAACACTAACACAAGTTTTGAAATGTGGCCAGTTTGACAGAAATTGCATTGTATTACACAAGGATTGAAAAAAGTAAATAATACAATTTAAATTCCTCATTTTATGGAGACAAAGCTGATGAAATAATATCAGTTATGCAGTAATACTGATCTTTTGTGGATTGTCTTTTTCACAAATCTATATTGGCCTATTTATTCATGTATTCTCTCAATTTATTTTCCACTCTGTCCGTGTCTAGGTTCTGCTTCCCGTGCACCAGGGCTTACATCCAGAGCCAGGTCCAGAGGGGTGCCGGGGAGGTGTACTGCCCCAGTGGAGAACGCTGTCCCCTAGATGGCTCCTCCAGCAGCCCTCCCTGGGCCTTCATGCACGAAGAGATCTCCACCATCCTGGCCACTGGAGGTGGAGCCAGCAGCATAGCTGGCCCTGGTGAGGGAGCTGGGGAGAGGGATAGAGATAGGGACAGGGGTGGCGGTGGAGGAGGAGGTGGCGTCTCTGGAGCAGTGGAGGTGAAGAAAGAGAGAGAGACCTGACGACAATCAGCTAAACCAGGTAAGCAGACTAACAACATCTGGGTTGCCTCTATTGAATATGTAATGATTTCGGCTGAACTGGGGGAAATATTTTGAAGGAGATTTAATTAAAGAACATGGTGTGTTTGTCTGCGCAGTCTTGGAAGAGGTGCTGCCCGAAAACACATACAGCCAAACCCTGAACAAACCCTGAACTACATAGCCCCTGCAGTCTACAACGACCACTCACTGCAGTCACCAGCCCCGCTGCAGTCTACAATGCCTACTACAGTCCTACTGTAGCCTACAGACTCACTGCAGTCTTTATCCCTACTGCAGTCGACAACTTCTACAGCCCTCCTGCAGTCTACAGGCCCCATACAGACAACAACGCCCACTACAGTCTACGTCTCTACTGTAGTCCACAGACCCACTGCAGTCTACATCTCTACTGTAGCCCACAGACCCACTACAGTCTACATCTCTACTGCGGTCTACGACTCCCACTATAGACCCATTGAAGCTCAAAGCTTTACTACAGCCTACAAAGCCCACTGTAGCCTACAGCATGACTAAGACGAGAAACCTCCAAAAAACGGCAACCTCAAGGACTCCCCTCACCGCTGCTTCTGCAGAGACTGATAACTTATGCATAAGGCTCAGGTTCAGACTCCTCCCCCGATCACACTGACTTCTGTCTCTTTTTACAAACATGCCTACAGTATCACACGTCTTGTTTAGCTGACGTTCCATAGAGTTTGTTTATAAACGACTTTCTTTTGTTAGTTCAATAAAAAAAGATATTCTTAAGAGACACACTTACCACAATTTATTGGTTTTAAAGCAAGAGAAAAGGATTTTTGTCTCAGCATCCTTTGGTCTTCCTCAGGGATTTTGACCAGAACAATTTATACAGCCAGGCAGGCAGGATGACAAGCATCATTTCAAAGGGGATAGAAGCTGACTGATAAAACTGAGTAGATGGTTCCGTTTGTGGTATTAGTTTGTTTTTCGTTTAGCTTTGCTTAAAGCTTTTTGGTGATGGACAGAGTGAGGTGTTTTCTATTTGGAAAGCAGCAGGTCATGTATGCCTGCAGCATCAATCACACGCTGTCAGTGCAGAGGGTTCTTGAACGTTGCTTCAGCATACGCTTCACCTGGAATGTATGAAAGGCATAGCTCCAGGTTGGCCTGTATGCTTGGCCTATATTTTATACTGTATACACAAAATGCAGTGTAAGCATGTGCAATATAGGCTAGTTGTCAGTGTTTTTCAACAATGCAATAGTGCTGTATATGCGATACATGGAAAACCAAAGGTTGTTTTACACCTTTATTCAAAGTCAAATGAATGGGTATGGCCTATATTTATGATATTAAAAGGCACACTCTTCTGGTATATGGTATTTGTAATGAGAGAATATTTGTTTCTTAAAAACAAAGTTTGCTTGTATTTTCTGTGAACAACTGGCTCTTTTTTTGCCACTTACGCACAATACACTACGTGCTTTTGGGTTGCCCATGTCTATTTGGAAATTATACATTTTCTCCTGAATCCCCCTCTGAGCAAATGTTTGTGTAATTTTGATATATTAATCTTTTTTTATTATCTAACCAATAGTTGTCCCCAACCAACGAAAATAAATGTGACCCAAAGGGTTGGAACTATTAAGTTGTTTTTTTTTTTTTTTTTACCCAATGAAGTCATGAAATATAATTCATAAACGTTTTACTGATGAATGATCATCTGGGGACTTTCTCACGACATTCAATGAAACACAAAAAATTTAGACTTACTTAAACTGTCAAAGGACATTTTGGTGGACTGAATTTCTGGACATATTATTCTATGTTCTGTTCATATCAATGTCAGGCCCTGTATGACAGACAGCTTTCGAGGGCTAATTCGCCTTGAATCTGGAAGCAGACTCAGCCCGTAAGATTTTTGCCTTCTTCTGAGTAATGGTTATTTTAAAGTCCTTCCATATGGACTCTTTAGAGTAAAATCATTTAAACATGCACTGACTTGTTGATGGATATTAACCCTCCCAAGTGCCTTAATAAAGTTTACTTTGGTCCAAAAAAATCTTTGAAACCCTCAGGATAAAAAAAAAGTGAGGTATTGTTTTTATCTGGTGTCTGCAGAGTTGTGCTAGCCTATTTAGCATTGTGCTGTCCTAGTAGAGGTTTGTGTTTCAGTCTTTAGTCGACTAGCCAATTGCTTCCTTTAAACACGTTTTTTTGTGTTTGTGCTTTGGGGAAAGCCTTTGCTTTTTACCTGGTTCTCTGTTTTCACTTGTCACTTTAGATTTTTTTTTCTCAAAAAATGTATTTCAGCTTTTTTGTTTGCTAAAGTCATATGTGGATTTGGAAAGTATAATAAAATAAGATGAAAAGTCATTAAGGCTCAAATTATTGGCTGTAACGCCACCATAATTAGCCCCCTGCTTCCCTCATCGGCCGGCGCGTATTTTGACCGCAAGGAGGCACACTTAACCTGAAGACCAGTTTTGCCTCTTGGAAAGAGAAGGGGGAGGCTACAGACAGCCACAGCAAAGAACTTACATTGACAAGAAGTGAAAGCTAGTTGGTCGTTCCATTGCAACACCAGCGCACAGCAGCAGAGTTCCGCTTCCGCCATTTTGGATTGAGGGAGACTGCTGTAGGCCTATTGTCAAAGAACTTAACGCTGCTTCTGCTATGGAATTATTTGACGCCAGTAAAACGTCCCGTTTACAAAGTGCCTTAAAAATATATACAATCGTTTCTATATTTATAAATATATATATATATATATATATATATATATACAGTATATATATATAATGCCTCTACCTAAATAATAACTTTAAGAGCGCATTTCTAGAAACCCAAGGGTAGTTTACAAAGCATAGACAAATACAAAAAACAAAATACAGTAAGCGAAAGGCCTGTGTTGAACAATGCAAATATATTATAAATATGCAACTATTAAACCTATTTACTCTAACTTATTTATTAGATTTATGAAACAATGAATGCAGAAATTTGCAAAACATTTTTAATTCATAAATGTACATTATTCAACAATACAAACAGTCACATCATGGGTTCAGTTTTACAAAGACGACAATTTAAAAAAGCATTTTCTATTTGATTGTGATATTAGTTTTCAGTGTATACATCAGGGCTTTCCCCAAGATGCCGTATGTAGTAGTCAGCCAGTCGTAGAAGGCAGCTACACCGACGGTGTACACTGATCTTAATAACTGCAAATGTTGATGAGTTTGCCTACCCGATTCTAAACATGTAGTGAATTATTGTACAGGTGAATTGGGCGTCTTGTGCGTTTTTGCCCTCCCAGTCTGCTAATAAATAATAAAGGGATAGTTTGCTCATCTGCTAAGATAATATATACCACCTAGGCCTATTGTTTATGCTAAATTATGTAAGTATATGGAACAATTTCGGGTAGTAGTAGTAAATCTGAGAGGATTTTCCCTATTTTTCGGTACACCGAAAAAGCTCTGATGGGAGCCTCTGAGAGCTTATCCCCATCAAAGATGCATTCCGTAGATTCTGCACCCACCTGGCACACCCGCAAAAGGCAGACTAATATCATCATCATCATCATCGTCATCCGCTTTGTCCGGGGTCGGGTCGCGGAGGTAGCAGTTCAAGCAGGGCATCCCAAACTTCCCTTTCCCGGGCCACATTAACCAGCTCTGACTGGGGGATTCCAAGGCGTTCCCAGGCCAGTGTGGAGATATAATCCCTCCACCTGGTCCTAGGTCTGCCCCGCGGCCTCCGCCCAGCTGGACGTGCCTGGAACACCTCCCTAGGGAGGCGGCCAGGTGGCATCCTTACTAGATGCCCGAACCACCTCAACTGGCTCCTTTCTACGCAAAGAAGCAGCGGCTCTACTCCGAGTCCCTCACGAATGGCTGAACTTCTCACCCTATCCCTAAGGGAGATGCCAGCCACCCTCCGGAGAAACTCATTTCCGCCACTTGTATCCGCGATCTCGTTCTTTCGGTCATGACCCACCCTTCATGACCATAGGTGAGAGTAGGAACGAAGATAGACCGGTAGATTGAGAGCTTTGCCTTCTGGCTCAGCTCTCTCTTCGTCACAACGGTGCGATAGAGCGACTGCAACTCCGCACCCGCTGCTCCAATTCTCCGGCCCATCTCTCGTTCCATTTTACCCTCACTCGTGAACAAGACCCCGAGATACTTGAACTCCTTCACTTGGGGTAAAGACTCATTCCCTACCTGGAGTAGACAATCCATCGGTTTCCTGCATAATAACCAGACTAATATGCATTTATTTATTCATTCAAGCTCATTCTAACTACGGGACATATCCATATAAATCAAAATTAATATGGTGATTAATAGCCTACTAGACTTAACATTTAGGCCGGCTGTTCGGCCAATAATTTCAACACAGTTCAATGTCTGTGAATCAACATTGAAAGTTAAAAGAATATGGGTTTTGATAGCCTGTGATGTAGAATTTAAGTTACTTTTAATACGGAAAATATTAAAACACTTACTAATGATAAATGAAAGTCCCGTGGCTGAGCCTGTGCGCTAAATACATTTTTGATAGCACTAGCAGGTGCATAAAATAGCGTTAGTCCCACTTGAAAAGACTTGAATAATAATTTCTATACTTGTGAATATTACCAGTCAAGGTCTTTTGGGAACCGATGAAAGGCAAGATGTGTACTGTCACACTGATCATTTTTGCAGTGGGTTGCTGAACTCTGTTTTCTATTATTCCACTTAATTTTCGAAGTCGTGGTGTCTTTGTAATAAGTTCAGTGTAGTTCTGCCTACAGAAGCCCATAAGGGACTTTATTCAAATGAAAATGTAAACTTGAAAATGCAAATGCAATTCCACAATAGCATTGTCACTGTCCACATTCGTATGTGTTATTTGAGACAAAATGTAAGTGAAAATGCAATCATCCCATTTGCATTTGCATTTTCAAAGGCTCCAATGGGCATTCTGTATCAATATTAAAATTCAAATGCAAAAGCTGTTTGACATTACATTTTCAAAGTCCTACCCCGCCATACTGCGGACAATATTCAAAAGTTAATTCAAACTTGAAAATAAAAATGAAATACTAAAAATGTATTCTCATTTTCCATTTGTGCAAGCATTATTTATGTAACAATTAAAATTAAAATGCAGTTGTCAAACAATATGAAAATGAAAAGGAAATCGCATTTGCCATTGCATTTTCAACGACTGCATCTACAGTACTACGCTGTGCAGTGGACAAAATTCAAATGCAATACGCGAATCAGCGCTAGGAGTCAATTTCATTTGCATTTTCAAGTCACCACGCATTCTTTGGGACAGAACATGAACATTCAAATGCATCCGTCAGTCCTCTCATCAAGGCGGGTCTTAAGTTTTGACCTCACTTCCTCCTTCAGTCACTTAGAATAGTGCAAGCTGTGTTGGTGCGCCCGGGAGATAACCACTTTGGCAATTTGACGGCAACCTAATTTTGCCATTAACAGATGTTCGCGACAGAACAGAGAAAGTATGTATTGCAGAGTAGGCCTTAGGTCTACTCCATTTCTGGCACCGACGTGGACGTGTCTCCCGCACCAGCCAAGCCTATGCCATTGCCGCAGAGATGAACACTCAGTGTGGCTAACTCATGACAGACAAATTAGCAAACTTACCTTAATAAATTTGCCCAAAACAAGCGCAACACTACCTATGGGCACATATTTATACCACAACGTTATTAAAACTATAGGTGTGAACGTTTATGAAAACATTAAAACCTTTTCCAGAAGAAATTTGCAGCGTTTGTAATGCACCTTCTAATTAGATAGCTTTGTCCAATCTAATGTGGTAGAATCCTGCCTTTATATCATCACCCATATCCCATATTGTGCTATAAGTTTATTTATTCAGTATGATTCTGATAATTAATAGTGTAAACATGCACATGAAAGTTGAAAATAATGCTCAAGTTATTAATCCACAGTAAGCGTTCAGCTATAAGACTGTCCGGCTTCTCTTCGTTTCAGCACTGTCATTGTGAATAACTAGAGAGAGATTTTAATAAATGTACTTATTTTAATAAATGCAAAAACATAGAACTTGCAGCACAAAAGTATGACTAAGGACTTGCGAAATAGCAGCTCCAACGAGTTCGTAAAAGGGTAATGAAGCAAGTCACTAAACGAGGAAGTGACATCCTAACTTAAGACCCGCCTTGATGAGAGGACTGACGGATTGCATTTGAATGTTCATGTTCTGTCCCAAAGAATGCGTGGTGACTTGAAAATGCAAATGCAATTGACTCCTAGCGCTGATTCGCGTATTGCATTTGAATTTTGTCCACTCCACAGCGTAGTACTGAAGATTAAGTGTTTGAAAATGCAATGGCAAATGCGATTTCCTTTTCATTTTCAAATTGTTTGAGAACTGCATTTTAATTTTAATTGTGACACACTGTAAATAATGCTTGCACAAATGGAAAATGAGAATACGTTTTTAATATTGCATTTTAATTTTCAAGTTTGAATTAACGATTGAATATTGTCCGTAGTATGGCGGGGTAGGACTTCGAAAATGTAATGTCAAACAGCCTTTGCATTTTAATTTTAATATTGACACAGAATGCCCATTGGAGCCTTTGAAAATGCAAATGCAAATGGCATGATTGCATTTTCACTTACATTTTGTCTCAAATAACACATACGAATGTGGAAAGTGATAATGCTATTGTGGAATTGCAGTTGCATTTTCAAGTTTACATTTTAATTTGAATAAAGTTCCTTATGGGCTTCCATATCTGCCGGTTCTGTGCTTGGCGCTTTCGGTCCAAAATGGCGGCAGCGCTACTGAAGCGCCATCTAGTGGCGGTTGTCAAAAAAGCACCAGAGTTTCGTCTCCTGTGCTTCTATTCTCTTTGGCCACAGTCCCCTCAGGCAGCCACAGTCCCCAGGCAGTTTGAGGACCCTGTAGTATACTTATCGTCCAGTTGGTGGCGGTAATTCACCTTAAACTGGTTTGCCAACCGCCAATAAAGAACCAAAGAAGACGAAGAAGAAGCTACACAAGTTAGAGGTATGATAATTCCTAGATGTATTTATTAATGTTCAGCAGTCCCGTAATGTTATTATAGGTTATTTAAAGAAACTCGCTTAGGGTTGATATCAATTTATTGCAATATATCTCGTGATTTGAACGTTTGTAGTTGCACCACGCATTATCTCCGACGCAGTATAGCTAGCCGAGTTAACTACGTTACCAACGTTAATAATTTGTGGGCATGGAAGTCTATTTTTAGCGGAAGACGTCGATATTATTAACTGAATATGTTCACAATTTGTAAATTCTTCGTCAGTTTTGGGAGTGAAATCTGCAGTCCGACATGTTGTTAGCTAAAGATTTAGTTTATTTACTCGATATACATTAGACCTATCTAATGTATACATAGACCTATCCAACCCCCTCTGCCCTAGCTATCTTTCTAACCCTCATTGCTTTTTTATATGTATTTATATTTTCCATTTTCTGCTATCTGTCTCTAGCTCTCATACATGAGATGGCTTCTACGGGTAAGATATTCCTCAGACCCCGTTTACACCGCATACAAACTTACTCCACATTGATTCTGGAGCATCATTTAAGTACACGCTGGATTTGTGTGAACACACCAAAGACAAATTTACAATAGGCCTATTCATGTATATAAATCTCTCTCTTTCTCGCAATGATCAAACATTGACAACCTGCCATTATTTACAAGTAACCATTTTCTTTCCAACTTTCAATTTTTTTCTTTAGTGAACAATAGGAATTTAATTAAAAAAATTAAACATCGCTTGAAGAAGAGAGGTGAGGGCCAGAAGTCAATTCCCATTGGTTAAAGTTTTAATAAATACTTCATGGGTCATGAAAAAGTTGTCTTTCTTTCTTTTTTCCTTTTTATGTCAGAAAGGGATGAATTGTTTGTTTTTGTAAAATGCTATGTAGAATTGTGTTCTGTATGACAAACAATAGTGAGTAGTACAGCAGATTTGTAATCAATGGTGTGCATATCATTACACTGTCTTGAGGGGTTATATATTTGAATTGAACGTTTATGTATAAATACTGAACAACTGAAACTACATGGATCACTCAATTGCATTTGGCTCCTGTGTATCAAAAAAACATTAGTGGATATAACTATATGCTAAAACACTAAGGCCGCCTTTTTAATCAAAAGCATAGTGCTTTTCATTACATTGTACAATCAGTGCAGCATATCTCATATCTTAATAAGCATACTTCATATCTCATATTTGAATTGAACGTTTATATATAAATAAATAAAAACATTTCAATGTGAAGCTAAATATCGTTTTAAAAAATGGTCAATATAGACTGTTATTAACATCAGATCGATTCGTCACAGTACAGAGGGTTTATATTTTTATCGACCGCTGCAACATACTTCATCTCATATCCTAATATGTTTATATTTTAATTCTCTAAACAATCGCAAAGTAAAGCTAAATAACTTTTTATATGTTTATATTTTAATTCACTAAACAATTGCAAAGTAAAGCTAAATAACTTTTTTACTTTTTTCTTTTTTTTTTAAGTGTATAATCAATTCGTCTAATTGTACAGACGGTTATTAATGTATACGTTTTGGACCGCATATGGTTATCTGTCAGTGTCCTAAACGGCATGGGGACTGTGGCTGCCTGAGGGGACTGTGGCTGCCTGAGGGGTCTGTGGCTGTCTGGGCTCCAGGTCTGCAGCCTCCCCCTAGTTTGGAAACGACTAGATTTGTGTTCTTTAGTCTAGGCCACACCCTTCAGAATGCAATAGCAAATTTGCATTACAAAGTACAATAGAGTACTTTTTCAGAGTCAAAATATTTGTATTTATTTTTATGATTCATTATTCGTTTGAACGTGGGGGTGTGCAAACCATATATGGGTGGTAGTATATTCATTATTTCTTGGAGGAAATTAAACAACTTCTTATGCCAACGATTAAATTGGCTCCAAGACCCCTACCACCCCGACAGTCTTCCCAAATCCTCAACGCGCGGTAATCTGTCGTTTCCTCTGTTAGCGTCAAATCATTAGAACTATTGTTAGCCAATTATAGAGGTGTTAATGAAGGTTGCGCGGCGCATTGGCATTAGAAGCGTCAAGCAGCGGGAGGATGTAGCGTTGTGTGTTGGAGGCACATTAAGAAACATTGCATAGACTAGATTAATGTGGGAATTGGCATTTGTCCGCAGACCAAATGAGCAAACTGGGGTTCTCACTGTAAACCTGTAGTCCATGTTTAGACTGGTATAGGTCGGTCCTAGGAGTAGCCTAATCTCAAATATGAAGGCCCATGTATCTTTAATCTGTTGCGGTTGATAAAACCTTTTTAGTTAATTAATGGGACCTCTGTAGGCAAGGCACATTTATATAGGCTATTACATTTTATACACATGCATTTCTAGGTCCTTATAAGCAGGCACGGCAGGGCAATTAAAACCAATAATATGAAATTTAGAAAAAGTAATTGTTGTAGGCCTATTATAAATTCTTAAGCACACGTCTAAATGTTATTTTTAGTTCCTTACTTTTCAGACTGGTTTTGGATCTAAGTCTTAATTTATATCATTAATAAAGGCAGATGGGCCATTGCATGTGTTAATTAATTTGACAACCTTTTGCAAACGGGTGATAATCGGTGGGTTGTTGCCTTCTGTGAAGATGCTGCATTTGCCAACACTGCCCCGTCTTCTCACATCATTCAAGGTAGCGGCTAGTGCAAAATTATATTACTATAGTTTATAGGCTACATATTTTTTTATATATATATTCTGCAGATACTAGCATATATTTGTTGTATTAAGTTTTTCGGCGATAATTCCTTGTTTTTTCTTTACCTACAGGATGGGCCTACATTTTTTGAACGAGTTGTTTCTCTCGCCTCTTTTCCCAATGATAATTCCGTCGACCACCTACACGCGCATCAATTACATCCCCATTGACTGTCAATTATGAAGTGCATTGGGATGCACTGGCCTCTGTCTGCGGCCCTCACACACTGATGTGTATTCCAAACACAGAAATCAGCCGTTTAAACCATTACACGTTGGATTAGGACTAAGTTATTTATTGTCTTTTATTGTTTTGGTTTACAACCTTATTGATTTATTCTGGAATCTTTGTTGAAGGCCCTATTGGCAATATGTAGGCTAACATAGGCTACAGCTGGTCAGGGATTTATGAATCTGTGTTTTGGGCTACATACTACACACAAAACAAAGCTTGTCCAGATCGAACGTAATTTTATCAGGTGTAACGAAATGTGGATTTAATTTTAAACCTTGGGTGACAGTTGACAGAACTGGCTTTGCGATAATGCTAATTTCCCCTGCTATCAAAAGAAGTCATATAACATATTGGCATAACAGTTCCAGAGGAGTGATAACCAGTGGGATAAACAACTCTCACACCCACCGGGAAGCCTCGGGATCCCTGTCTTGGCCAGTCCACATCGCACCGCGTGCGTCAGAGGCCGTATCGTAGCCAAGGAAGCGTTATCGTGGGCGCAGGGGGTCCAAGTTATTTTTCACGCTGGTGTTCCCTGGTTCTTACCAGACCCCCACGTTGACCGGTTTCATTTAAGACAAGTTCGTAGTGTTTGTCCTGAGCACATCATCAACAGGCCATAAGCTGCCTACAAACGAATTTGTGCCATCACAGGCAAGATCTATAACCGGAAGTCGAAATAATTTAATAATCAATCAATCTGCAGAGTTTAATTGCCCGGAAGCCGTGCCACATGTTTTATTGGCTCCATATTGTTATATAAGTCCATATTGTTCTATAAAACTTTGCATTGCTTTCATTTGTTTCACGTGCAGGCTCGTTGTTATAGCCAATAGACAATGCAAGGATGACAAAAAGGCAGTAGTCAAGTCCAGACCCGCAGCTGGCCTCATGTCCCGGGCCAATATACAGCACGCCAGGGGGCAAGAGAGATCTTTTAGGTTTCTTCCTGAGTCCCACAACGGTAATCAAATTGGCTAGTGAGGGCGGGACCTCACCTGTGCCTTTAAAGCACGAACTGCAAAGTTTTCTATACTGTATGTGCCTGTTAGCTCCCTGACAAGACATTGCTGCGCGCGTCGGGGCCACGACTTCACGAGAGAAAAACTGTAAGGATATAACACGCAGCAGATTCGCAGTCAAACATCTGTTTAGTGCAATCAAGAGGTATAGGTGTGACTGTTGATTACGAAACAATGGATGATTAATAAATCGAACAAGTAGGCCTAATATTGACTTTACACACAAGGATCTCATCACATGAGAAAAAAAATTGTAATAACTTTTTTGAGTTTGTTGTTTTTTGCTTTTGCAATTAACTATTTTCGAATGGGATTTTGTTTTTAGTTCGTTCTTAAACTTTTTCAACTTGATCAAGGACTTCGTGGATTTTTTCTACATTACGTTAGAAACACTATTTTCCCTCTAGAACGTCTCGACAGGGATGTTGAGCTCCGTAAAGATGGAATCCCATGATTTACCGGAGTGGAATGCTTTCTACAGCGAGGCCAGTGAGGTAAAAACGCATCTTTTATAGGCCCATGAACAAAAACTATGATAATGTCCTCCAACGTTTATCTTAACCCATATGTTTCATGATTCTTAACATGTGTTCAAGTGATTCGTTTAATTTGATTATAATTTTGAACATAAGCCCATTATAAGCAAAATTAATTGTTCTAATACATCATATTTCACCTTTGGCATTTACAATTATAATTGTTAGTATTTCGTTCCACTATTTGCTTACACCAGAATAATCTTTTTCTGTAATGGTCTGTAATTTATTAAACACATAGGAACAGATATACTGCAGTTCTCAATGCTTTAGGGCACCGTTTTCACTTCAGTAATATAGTAGTCAATATATAGGCTTGCAAAGAAATTAGCTAATTAAGTATTTATTCCTGCTTGTGAGCTTAAACGTTTTTATTGTTGAGATTTTCACACCATGAAGGCTCTGGCTGGGTAATTAGATTAGACTTAATTCGATCAACAATGTTCGCACTTCTGGAGACTGCCGTGATTAAATTAGTTTAAAGGAGGGGGGGGGGGGGGGGGGGCGGGTTTAATTATCCATATAAACAACATCAAATAGCCCATCCGAAAAGTAAAGAAAATAAAAAATCCGAATTGCTTGCAGAAATATCAAACTTTTGTAGTTTTATTTAATCGTATTTGTATAATCTACGGCATTTTATTACATTAAGAGATTTTTTTTGCATGAAAGAGAATTATTGTTAATAGAACCCGGAGGGAAAGTCACCCATGACGCGCGTTTTACGCATTCTCAGGTTAACAGCAAGATGTGAAATCTATGTCCTGGTCGCTTGCACCAAGGGCTTCATTGTTCATTCATGATAACGCCCATTTTGTCAAGAAAGATTTAGATAAAGTTTCGAAACCTCTCGACTTAACACTCCATCAAAAAAGTCCACCTCTTTCGAAAATGATTATTTCTCTATTTTGGGTTTACTTTAAACATTCAAATGTTACAGTTTTATCTGTCATGTGTTACATTACTGTTATACTGACTCAATTAGAAGAAAAACAAATGCCCTTTACAACTTATTTACATTGTGTTTTTTCCTTCCTTTAGATGTACTCCTCTTCCAGCATGACCACAGGCCTGGGCTCGATGGGCTCAATGGGGGGCATCAACAGCTACATCAACCTGAACTCAGCCTCCTCCGCTGCCATGAACATGGCCTACCCGGGCTCCGGCCTGGGTGGCTCCCCTCTCGCCTCCATGGGCTCAGGCCCCAACCACATGTCCCTGTCCCCCGTGGCCTCCTCCCTCAACCCGGGCTCTCTCACCCAACTGGGTTCCCCGGCGTCGGGCTCTCTGGGCTCGCTGTCCCACTACCAGAACATGGGCCAGCAGATGGGCCAGCTGAGCTACCCGTCTCCCACCTCCCTCAGCCGGGCCGGAGGAGGCGGAGTGGGCGGCGGCGCCGGGGGACCCAAAGAGGTTCCGAAGCCTTACAGGCGCTCTCTGACCCACGCCAAGCCACCCTACTCCTACATCTCGCTCATCACCATGGCAATCCAGCAGAGCGGGAGCAAGATGCTGACGCTGAACGAGATCTACCAGTGGATCATGGACCTGTTCCCCTACTACCGGGAGAACCAGCAACGCTGGCAGAACTCCATCCGCCACTCGCTCTCCTTTAACGACTGCTTTGTCAAGGTCGCTCGCTCGCCGGACAAGCCGGGCAAAGGGTCCTACTGGGCCCTGCACCCGAACTCGGGCAACATGTTCGAGAACGGCTGCTACCTGCGGCGCCAGAAGCGCTTCAAGATTGAGGAGAAGGCGGCGGCCAAGAAGGCCGCCAAAAACCAGGAAGTCTCGGGGAAGGGCAGCCATGGCAGAGACGGCCTATTGGAGGAGCACAGCCCCACGGGGGGTTCAGAGGGGGCAGACTCCGCCCACTCTGACAACTCCCACCCAGGCGGTTCCTCCTCAGATGACCAGCAGCAGCATCAGCACCTCCAGAGAGGTTCCCTGCTGGACTGCCCTCCCCCCGCGCCTCCTTCCTCCCACCTCCACAGCCCGCTCCCCCCATCCTCCTCCACCTCCTCTGCGTCCTCCATGTCCCTGGGCTCATCCACGTCCTCCAACACGCTGCTCCACCCCCAGTCTCTAGGGGGCGCTGGCGTGGCCCACCACCACCTGACCGCCTCCATGCAGCAGCACATGGATCTCCACGGCGACGCGCTCAAGTCCCTGGACCCCCAGTACAACTTCAACCATCCCTTCTCCATCACCAACCTCATGTCCAACGAGCAGAAGATGGACCTGAAGAGCTACCAGGAGCAGGTGATGGCTTACGGCAGCTACGCCAGTGGCACGCCCGTGGGGGCCAAGCAGATCTATGACAGCCAGGGGCCCTCGGCCATGGACTCCGGGGCCTACTACCAGACGCTGTACAGCCGCTCCGTGCTCAACGCCTCCTAACGTGGAGAGAGAGAACAGCAGTGTTGTTCTTTTAGGAAAGCAGAGAAAGAGAAAACCTAAAATGGAGGTGGTAGAGCGTTCTCTCTCTCTCTCTCTGTCTGTCTCAGGAGTCTTTGTGTGTGTATGTAGGTGTGTGTGCTCTGACATGGACAAAGTCTCCCTCGTTTTTCTCTCTCCCTCTGTCTCGGTGTATATTGCTGTTGCGCTCCCCCCCCCCCCCCCCCCTCTCTGTGCCCTTGTGTGTGTGCATAGTGCGTACATCTCTCTCCCCATCTTCTGGCTCTGGGCTAGACTAAACCGACATCCCTGCGTCCTGCGGCCTTGAGACTAAAACCAGCTAAAATGGCCGCTGTGTTTGAAGGGGCCAAAGACCATTGGTTTTGACAGGGCTAAGAGGATGATGACACGGGGATCCTGAACAGTTACATACAGACTGACCTTTTGTGTGAAACACTATGGTGTCATAAGAAACCTCAAAGCTGGATATCATCAATTCTTTAACTGATAATGAAGGGACCTCCATGCTTCTGAAGAATATTACATTATGAATAGTAAGTCTGCATACAAGTCACATTTCTTTTTCATGCCAAATGTTGCTTTATATTCCTATTTTTGTTAGACTTTTCAACTACAAAAAAAGGGAGAAAAAAAAATATATTGTTGGCACAAACTTGCATGCTAAAAGAGAGATGGGATGTAAAAATTGTAAATAGATGGTAAAACAAGGGGAAAAGGAGATGTAGATTTATTTATGAAGGGGAGAAAATTTAATATATCTTGTACAGTGCTGTTGTGACCAGTTACAGACCAAAAGTGACTATGAGAAAGTGGAGGCTAGACAAGGTTCAGATCTGAGGAAAAATAAACCTTTTGAATATGCTTCAAAATGTTTACAAAGAACGTTAGGAGTCTGGGAGCTAGAATTGTCTCGTTCATTGTTCAGGTGCCTAACAACTCAGTTAAAAGTGCCTTTTAAACGGATTACACATTTCAAAAGATTGCAGCTGCAGTTTTTTTTACCCCAGGTTTGGTTGAGGTTACTGCTCAAAGCAGTTGTTACTGCAAAAAGCTACAGGGAATATTTTGCTTATTTTGTGTTACAACCTGTATATGCTTCAATCTTACTTTTGATATTCTGTTTTTATCTTTCTAAACAAATCACATGTCTGTAAACTCAAATGTAGCTACCATGGTTTGTTTTGCAAAATGGTGGATAATTGCCTCTACTTATAAAGTTAAGCCATTTCTCTCAAACTGGGATCCGTTTTGAAGAAGGGAAACACAATAAAGAAGTAAAGTAAAATAACTGTGGTAAATTGTGTCAGGTTTTCCCTTATTTAATTTTATTTTAATTTTACCTATACCAAAGACAGCTCTTTCAGAAACTGTGTCACAGTACAAATTGAAACAAAGTGCCATAGAGTGATATTACGCAATGATAGATAGCAGGCTATGTCCGAGAGAGTGTCATGGCAGTTACTAAGATAGGAGAGAAACGGAGAGCTGCACTGGAAGAGCATTTCCATACAGTACTTTGCACTGCAGTCAGTTTCCAAGCGCAGGCAGAACTGGCTCAGATAGTGTGTGTTACAACAAGGCTTTGACATTGCCCTGCTGTCGTAGCTAACAAAAATAGTGGAAGAAAGTCAACTGTGACTTCAAATTTTGATGTCATTGAGCCTTACATTTTTCAAAGTGCCTTTAAAAAATGATATCCTTTTAGCTCAAGGAACCAAACATTTTAAACTGACAATCTTTTGTGTTTTGTCACAACTTCACTTTAACAAAAGGGTAAAACAGAAGTTAAACGTACTAATTTCAGGTCAGAAATGCTTTTTTTTGGTTTTTATGTCTACTGTACTCTGTAGTTTCAACAAAAAGACATGTTTATTTAAACTATGTTGCTATTCAGACGTGGAAAAGTGTGTTAATATAATATATTGTATTGTAAGGCTGTTTGTTAATGTTGTTGGTTTGAATGTTGTGATTGAATTGATTGCTCTTTTTTTTCTTATTAAAAAAAACAAAAATATGGGGAACATATGTCTTGTCATCACTATTAAATGTATAAGACTGCTTTGTCTTAATATTATCACAAGCGATATGTTTGTATCAGGATAGCCAGTAGACAGTGACGGTCACCACTATTTCAGGAACACTGACCTTTGCAATCATATATGAGATCCTGCTGACCTCTGAAGACCAAGCAAAAAAGCTGAAACTGTTGTAGCAAACCGGAAACGCCCTGTGTATTGAAATTATGTGGTTCCATTGGCTAGGTGCGCGCTAGCTAGGCCCACTGAGATTAAGACCCTGTCTAGCGCTGGTCTGTCAGTCAGTGGATAGTGGAGCCTTGTTGAAACAGCTTTCTGACCAAATTACTGTGGTGTGTGACATGTAGGACTGTCAGACTTAACAGAGCCAGCTCTCACTGCGTGGTCTCCTGAATATAACTACTTCAAATATTCAAATGACTAAGGACATACCCTCAATATGATATTGTGATTTGCATGTGTTCATAAGTGAGGTATTCTATTTGCTAGTGGTCTGTCAATACCAAGTACTTAGGGTATTCATGCTAAACTGGGCTAGCTCACAGTATGGCCAGGCAGAACCTATGTTAGTGATCTAACCATGTACTTGAGTAGGACACTTAAAATTCTTTATGGATATTCACATACAATTAAAAAAAAAATTGTTTTTATTTTGAAAATGACATTACAGTCCTTCATTAAATATGAAATAAATTGTAATATAGGTCTACTGTTTCACACCGTCAAAATTGGTGCGTTAGCATATTGATCCAGATCAGCCCTGAACAACGACCCTCTCTGCTATCTTGTCCTTGTTTCTGTGTGTGTGTGTGTGTGTGTGTGTGTGTAGGTAAGAGTTAGAGTGTAAGAGTTTGAGAGAGAGAGAGAGTTCCTCTGTCTCCCCGGGTGGACTGTTGCTCAACCCTGTGATGATAGAGTAGTCACGTAGGGAGTGAGAACCCTTTCTCCTCAGTCACGCTACTCCGCAGAGCTATAGAAACCTCAGACACACAGTCACACACACACACACACACACACACACACACACACACACACACACACACACACTCACACACACACTGACACACACACACACCGACACACACACAAACACACACACACACACACACACACACACACGCACACACCCACACACACACACACACACTGACACACCCGACACACACACACACACACACACACACACTCACACACACACACACACACACACACACACACACACACACACACACACTCACACACACACACACCGACACAGCGTGCGCACACACACACACACACACACACACACACACACACACACACCGACACACCGACACACACACACACACA